>PVIU01012338.1:0-60581 GCA_004026605.1 Ondatra zibethicus | reverse complement strand
TTTTTGCCCAGTTTGAGTTTTTGCCCTGGTTTCTATCAGTGGATTGTGACTTGGAATATGTAAGTCAAATAAATCTATTCCTCCCCAAGTTGCTTTTTGTCATGGTGTTTTATCACAGTAGTAGTAATCTTAATTCAGACAATTCTCCATAATTCCTGAACTAGCATTAGATAGATAAATACATATGTATATATACATACACACACACACACACACACACACACACACACATATGTGATCAGTCTTATGAACATCTTGAAGAAAATGATAAGGGTTATATAACAATACTCCATATCGGCCGGGCAATGGTGGTGCATGCCTTTAATCCCAGCACTCGAGAGGCAGAGGTAGGCAGATCTCTGTGAGTTCGAGTCCAGCCTGGTCTACAAGAGCTAGTTCCAGGACAGGCTCCAAAGCTACAGAGAAACCCTGTCTCAAAAAAACAAAACAAAACAAAACAAAACAAAAAAACCCAATACTCCATGTTAAAACAAAACAAATAACAACAACAAAGAAATCAAATCTACAGCTAAGGATCTTCAACTTCAGGGAGCATACAAATTACCTTAATGATGATCCAAGGTACAAATTTTTAAATTTTGCTGACCAAAATTTGATTTAAGAGGGGCCCACTAGAGTGTATGTCTAATGAATATATCCAGGTTTTTGATGAATATTGAAATGACTTACAAAAGATATTCTTGGAAAACATTCTTTTAGTGCTTTGCAACTTATGTCATTTGGTCAAAATGAGGTCCATTTGTCAAGATAGCCAGAAGAAGATCTTCAGACACTGCCTTTGGTAAACAGCCATGGAGTGTGTATACCACCCATATCTCAGGAGTGCTATTACATGTCCTGAAGTGAATCAATAAATATTCACATAGAATTATTATGTAAAGATTAGTTCTAAAATTTAGAGTTTCTAAAATTAAGTGAGATATCATAAAAGATTTCAAACTGAGAATATAAAGTCAAGATTTTCATTAATGTGACATAACCCTAAGGCTTTGTGAACTTATCTTTAGGAGCCTTTTATTCTTTGTAATGAGTTAGCTTAACCAAGTTTTTGTCATACCCCTTCTAAGAAAGACCATTGATCTTAATCAGAAAATGTGTTATACTATACCTCCTTTTACTTATCAGGAATGAGAGCTAATGGCTTGCAAAACAACAAACCAAAAAGCAATACCAGCAAATGAACCAAGCAGCAGCAACAACAAAACCCTACAAAATAGCAAAAGTAGATGAATCCAATTTAAATTAGTCTGATGTCTTACTATACCATTTTTTACTCTTTTGGTAGTTTCAAAGTTATTTCATTCAAACTGAATGAAAAGTATCTATATTTTCTCTAGAAGTAAATGTTGCAATGTGACTTAAGACACTGTGTGATTTAGTTTGCTTTCTGTTACTGTCATAAATACCACGAAACTAAACAATTTTGGAAGCAAAGTGTTTATTTATGCTTCCAGGTAGACCATCATCCAAGAAATCTAGGGAAGTTCATGGCAGAAATCTGGAAGCAGGAACTGAAAAAAAGCATGGAACATGACTACTTCTTGGGTTGGTTCTAGGCTTATCTACCTTGCATATAGTCCAGGCCTGCCTACCTGGGGATGGTACTCCCAACAGAACTGGGCCCTCTTATTGCAATTACTAATCAAGAAAATGCCCCACATACATATCAACAGGTGAGTCCAATAGAGGCAATCCTTCAATTGAGTTATCCTCTTCCCAGATATGCTAAGTTTACAAACAAGATGAGTCATCACAGTGTAGATTTCGAGGCCTTAAGGTAAGATAAAGAAGATGTTGAACTATTGTCATTTCTAGAAGTATGGAAGCTAGGAGCATTAGCATTCAAATGAGAATATTAAGATGCCACTCTCCTTTTTACTTTCACCAAAGCATGTACATTATTTTGTCTTTTCTTAAGGCAAAACTCACTTTTTGAGATAGATTAATTAATTATTGTACGGAATATATACTAACAGGTAATTTTCCTGGCTCATTTTCTGTATCACATAAGAAAACAACCTATTTTTTTTTTGAGACTGAGAAATCAATTTTTACCTACAATAGAAGGATCTTGTTACAAATACAACTCAGGGCTAAGGTAAAATCTTCCACTGACTTTGCTGTAGCCTATCCTACATATGTTACCACACCAAAAGCATCTTAAGAACCAGAAAGAATTGACAAAAATCAAGAAAGGTATGACTTTGCCACTTACACTGGCAATACCATCCAGTTTGTTTCACTGAGGACAGAATGAATTAATCAACTGACTGTAGGCATAAGTCACAAAACAATCCCACACCAGTTTGGAATTATGATTAATAATAGTGTTATTTATTTAAGGGGAAAAAACTTACAGATCACTGTCCTAGACAACAGCCCTTGGAGTGACCAGGAACAGAGTCTAGCAGCTGGAAGCCAGAGAGCGAGCACATGGCTACTGCTACTTTTGTAAAGCAAAAGAGACCATGCCCTAGTGGGCTGGTATCTTAAAGGCTGAAGAAGCAGAATGTGCTCCCACAGCATCTGACCAATTATAAACATTTTTGGCAAAAGGGTAGTTAACTAAATTTTATTCTGTAAGAAGATGAATTGTATTCCAACTATGCGTTTTAGAACTAGTTGAAATGGATTCACTTTGGCCTATTCTCATTCATTAACTTTGAAGTTATAGTACATCATATAGAAATTTTATTCCAAAATCAAGCACCAGTAGGTATGCTGTGGTAGAGTGGAAGGAAGAAAACGAAAGTTATGCCACTTGAACAATGGCAGCAGTGGAATACAAAACAGTCCATTAAATTCCATTTATATATATCAAGTTCAATACAGAATTCTGTCATTTTTATATTAACTTGGCTACCATGAGGAAAATCTCTTTTCCAAAACATTTTTCTACAATGTTAAAAGCTGTCAAAATAGTTTGAAAAATATTATTTCTGCTATTATTATGAAATTTGAGGGTACACAATCCTTTTAATCTAAAGTTCAATAATGACAGTCACTGAAGGTGTAGCTGCTCCCTCTTTAATCTGGAGCAGTATATATATCTATATCTATATCTATATATGTATCTGAGAATAAAGCAGACCACATGGTGATCATGATATGTTTCACTTTCTTCAAGAAAGACTGACATCAATTCTTAAAAGCTACTCTTCAGTACTTTTGATTTGTGCCTGGAAATTCTAACTCTAGTATGATCTAAATTCAAAGCCTTTTATATGGGTAAGCTACCTTAGGGCTGTGATTACAGACGCTCTAAGTGCCAAAATATGGGTTGACTTCTCTAAGAACTTTCCCAGTTAATTTGTCAAATTAACACAGTCTAGGGGCTGGTGAGATGGCGCAGAGGTTAAGAGCACTGCCTGCTCTTCCAAAGGTCCTGAGATCAATTCCCAGAGATAATATGGTGTCTTATAACCATCTATAATGAAGTTTTCTGCCCTCTTGAGGAAGAGACATGATCAGTCATCCTCATCAACTTAGACCATGAAACTCAATGTGGACAAGTTAAACAGAACTGCCATATATGGGCTGCTCATGAATTCTTCAGCATTGCCAGGGTATACACTTCATTCATTCAGTGTCATCTGAAGAGGGTATCTCAGTTTAGGGATGGGGTATGTCTATGACAGATTGTATTGATTAGCTGATGTAGTAGGCTATAGCCCACTGTGGGCAGTACCATTCTTTGGCCATGTGATCCTGGGCTATACAAGAAAGCTAGTTAACCATGACCCTGTGTAAGTGGAGACTACACTTTTATTTTCTGGTTCCTAGACCTGAATAATCACACAAAAACTATATTAATTATGACACTGTTTGGCTGATGGTTCTGGTGTATTTCTAGCTAGCTCTTGCACCTTAAATTAACTCATTTTTATTAGTCTATGTGTTGCCATGTGGCTGTGGCTTACCAGTAAGGTTCTGGTGTCTTTCTCCTTTGGCAGCTATATGGCATATGCCTGACTCTGCCTTTCTTATCCCTACATTCAGTTTAGCTTTCCCCCCTCCCTATATTCTGTTCTGCTATAAGCAAAAGCAGATTCCTTTTTAGTCAATGGCAATAAAATATATTCACAGCACACACAGGGGAATCCTACATCATCTCCCCTTTTCTGTCTAAATGAAAAGAAAGGTATTAATTTTAACATAGTAAATTTACATATAACAAAACAGGTATCAAACAAGAATTACACTTTTAATATTTCTTTGTGAGTCTAAAGTTTTATATCTAATTTATCTTTTATCATAACTAGGGTAAACTGTAATTGTAACTATCTAGTCTTCAACTCCATCAAAGACTCCAGAAGGTTGTATTAGATCTAAGTAAACCAGAAGTGGATATGAAACAATTTCCAACGTTCTAGAAATGACAGAGACAGTTCACTTCCTGGAAAGTTAACTAAATTCTTTTGTAACATTGAGTCATCTATCTTCAGTCTATAGGCCCATAATATCTGGCAAATATTTCACTGAAGCAGGAAATTTGAAAGACTCTTTTGATCATACTGGAAGTTTCTCAGTCACTCTCCTTGTGTCCTGCAGAATGTCTGACAGATTTTTTTCATGAAGCTGGAAACCTGAAGGACTGTCTCACATTCTTTTGGCAAGTTCACCAGTAATTTTTCTGTGTGTCCTGAATGTTCAATTTATACAGCAATCCAGGCAAGAGCACTTTCTTACTCAAATGGATGACACTGTCACATTGAAGGCAAATTCCATAACAAATTTCTTCAATGCCCATCGGCCTTTATAAAGTAATTGGTGATGCCAGAAGCAGATACGTCTCAATGTCGAGAAAAGTCTAAGTTCTTAAAACATTTTAAATGACATATTATTTAAGTCTTTGAAGTATTGAAATACATCTCTGTATATCTAGAAAATCTAACGTGAGTAGAAGTTTGATTAATATAGATGACTATTAATCTATATTTCTTAACTCTACATTACATTTGAAAATGAGTTTTATAAACCTAATACCTTAAACAAGAGTAGAAATATATGTCTGTATATATTTTTTACACTATATATATATCAATAAACCAAAGTCTATAGCAATGTAAACTATTCATTTATATATAATATATTTCCCATTTTTTAGAAAGAGTTTTTCTAAGAGTCATTTAGAAATGATTGTAACAATTAGCCACTTATAATTAATCCCCTTTAAATAAAAACAAACTTTAATAAACAATCATTTTGGGAATTTTGGCATGGTTTTATCAAAACTGCTCTTCTCAAAACTTCTTGCTATTTGTTGGATGAAGTATTCTTAGGGTTCATGGAGACCTTTCTGGGGGTCTTGTTCCATCAGACCACATTAGTCTGGAAGGAATCCACAGGTTCCTAGCCTCTGTGGAAACAAAAGCAGAACCTCTTTTCCAAGGTAACATATTATTAGACTCAAATTTTGAAGTCAGGATACTTTATATTGACTTATCTTAGGCCCCAAAATTCTCTCTGCAGTCAAAAAAATTAGAAGAAAGCACAATAGTAATCGTAATCCAGATTCTCTGTCTATTTTCATCTTTATATGACTTTTAAAAACTCCATTACTTTTTAATATTTATTTTATTGTCTTCACTAATCTATGACTGTCTGTATACTTTTATATTACTTTTACTGTCTATTTAAAGACTATTTTATTTTTAAGAGTACTTCTTTTTGATCTTTTTTTAAATTGCTTTATAAATGATAGCATTCAAAAAATTTTACCTCCTCCCCTCTTCCCATTTCCCTCCCACTCCCCCAATCTCCATCCCCCTTCCACCTCAAGCCCTAAGACAGGGCAGGGAAAGTACAATGCCCCCCTCCATCCAGGCCTAGGAAGGTGTGCATACAAACTGACTAGGATCCCAAAAAGCTAGTACATGCAATAGAGTCAAGCCATTATCATTGGCTTCTCAGTCTGCCCCCATTGTCAGCCACACTCAGAGAACTGGTTTGATCACATGCTTTTTCAGTCCCAGTCCAACTGGCCTTGGTGAACTTCCATTAGATCAGTCACACCTTCTCAGTGGGTAGATGAAACCCTCGCAGTCCTGACTTCCTTGCTCATCTTCTCCCTCCTTCTGCTCTTCAACTGGACCTTGAGAGCTCAGTCCAGTGTTCCAATGTGGGTCTCTGTCTGTATCTCCATCTGTCGCCAGATGGAAGGTTCTATGGTGATATTCAAGATATTCATCGGTGTAGCTATGTGATAAGGCCATTTCAGGAACCCTCTCTTTCACTGCTCAGGTACCTAGCTGGGAATATCCCCTTGGACACCTGGGAACCCCTCTAGAGTCAAGTCTCTTGCCACCCTAAAATGGCCCCCTTAAATAAGATATCTTCTTCCTGCTCTCATATCAGCCCTTCCTCCATCTCAACCAACCCACTCCCCCAAGCTCTCCCCAATACTCCCCTTCTCCCTTCTCTCTCCCACTCTCCCCTTCCCCCACCCCACCTTACCCCTATGCTCCCAACTTTTGCCTGGCAATCTTGTCTGCTTCCTATTTCCAGGAGGATCTTCATATGATTTTCTTTAGGTTCACATTATTATTTAGTTTCTCTAGGAGCACGAACTATAGGCTAGATGTCCTTTGTTTATGGCTAGAATCCAATAATGAGTGAGTACATCCCATATATCTTTTGGTTCTGGGTTATCTCAGTCAGGATAGTGTTTTCTATTTCCATCCATTTGCATGCAAAATTCAAGATGTCATTGTTTTTTAGCACTGAGTAGTACTCTAATGTATAGATGTGCCACACATTCTTTATCAATTCTTCCATTGAGGGGCATCTAGGTTGTTTCCAGGTTCTGGCTATTACAAATAGTGCTACTATGAACATAGTTGAACAAATTCTTTTGTAGTATGATTGGGCTTCTCTTGGGTATATTCCCAAGAGTGGTATTGCTGGATCTTGAGGTAAGTTGACTCTCAGTTTCCTGAGAAACCGCCACACTGATTTCCAAAGTGGTTGCACTAGTTTGTATTCCCACCAGTAATAGATGAGTGTTCCCCTTACTCAACATCCTCTCCAGCATAGGCTATCATTGGTGTTTTTGATTTTAGCCATTCTGACAGGTGTAAGATGGTATCTCAAAGTTGTTTTGATTTGCATTTCCCTGATCACTAAGGAAGTTGAACATGACCTTAAGTATCTTTTGGCCATTTGAACTTCTTCTGTTGAGAATTCTCTGTTCAGTTCAGTACCCCATTTTTTAATTGAGTAATTTAGAATTTTAATGTCTAGTTTCTAGAGTTCTTTATATATTTTGGAGATCAGGCCTTTGTCTGATGCAAGGTTGCTGAAGATCTTCTCCCATTCAGTAGGTTGCCTTTTTGTCTTAATGACAGTGTCCTTTGCTTTACAGAAGCTTCTCAGTTTCAGGAGGTCACATTTATTCACTGTTGCCCTTATTGTCTGTGCTACTGGGGTTATACGTAGGAACTGGTCTCTGGTGTTCATGTGTTGCTGACTACTTCCCTCTTTCTCTTCTATCAGGTTCAGTGTGGTCAGATTTATATTGAGGTCTTTAATCCATTTGGACTTGAGTTTTGTTCATGGTGACAGATATGTATCTGTTTTCATTCTTCTACAGGTTGACATCCAGTTATGCCACCACCATTTGTTGAAGATGCTTTCTTTCTTCCATTGTATAATTTTAGATCCTTTGTTGAAAATCAGGTGTTCATAGATTTGTGGATTAATATCCGGGTCTTTGATTTGATCTCATTGGTCAATGTCTCTATTTTTATGCCAATACCAAGCTGTTTTCATTACTGTAGCTCTGTAATAGACTTTGAAGTCAGGGATGGTAATGCCTCCAGAAGTACCTTTATTGTTTAGGATTGTTTTGGCTATCCTGAGTTTTTTGTTTTTCCATATCAATTGATTTTTGTTCTCTAGAGGTCTTTGAAGAATATTTTTGGGATTTTGATGGGGAGTGCATTGAGTTTATAGATTGCCTTTAGTAGAATTGCCATTTTCAATGTATTGATATTGATCCTACCAATCCGAGAGTGTGGGAGATACTTCCATTTTCTGGTATCTTCTTCAATTTCTTTCTTCAAAGACTTAAAATTCTTGTCAAATAGATCATTCACTTCCTTGGTTAGTGTTACCCCAAGATACTTTATGCTATTTGTGGCTATCGTGAAAGGTGATGTTTCTCTGATTTCCCTCTCTGCTTCTTTATTCTTTGGCTATGGGGGGCTACTGATTTTATGAGTTAATCTTGTATCCTATCTCATTACTGAAGGTATTTATCAGCTGTAGGAGATTTTTGGTAGAGTTTTTGGGGTCACTTATATACACTATCATATCATCTGCAAATAACGAAAGTTTGATTTCTTCCTTTCCAATTCGAATCCCCTTGATCTCTGTATGTTGTCTTACTGCTATTGCTAGAACTTCAAGCATTATATTGAAGAGGTATGGAGACAGTGGACAGCCTTGTCTTGTTCCTGATTTTAGTGGAATGGCTTTACGTTTCTCTCCATTTAATTTGATGTTAGCTGTCAGCTTGCTGTATATTGCTTTCATTATATTTAAGTATGAACCTTGTATCCCTAATCTCCCCAAGACCTTTATCATAAAGGAGTGTTGAATTTTATCAAATGCTTTTTCAGCATCTAATGAAATGATCATATGTTTTTTTTCTTTCAGTTTATTTATATGATGGATTACATTGATAGATTTTCTCATGTTGAACCAGCCTTGCATCTCTGGGATGAAGCCTACTTGACCATAATTTTTTGATGTGTTCGTAGATTTGTTTTGCCAGTATTTTATTGAGAATTTTTGCATTAATGTTCATGAGTGAGATTGGTCTGTAATTGTCTTTCTTGGTTCAGTCTTTGTGTGGTTTTGGTATCAAGGTAACTGTAGCTTCATAAAAAGAGTTTGGCAATGACTCTTGTATTTCTATTATGTGAAACATATTAAGGAGTATTGGTATTAGCTCCTCTTGGAAGTTGTGGTAGAGTTTTACATTAAAAAATCTGGTTCTGAGCTTTTTTTGGTAGCGAGGTTTTTGGTGACAGCTTCTATTTCCTCGAGACTTATAGGTATATTTAAATTGTTCACCTGGTCTTCATGTAATTTTGGCATATGGTTGTTAGATCTCTGTATTATTATGGGTATTGTTTGATTCTTTTAGTTGTGGTTTTTCTTCTAGTACATTCTGTAAGGCTGGGTTCATGGCTACATATTGCTTAAATTTGTTTTTATCCTGGAAAAAAAATTTGGCATATGGTACATATCTAAAAAAAATAGTCCATTTCTTTTACATTTTACAATTTTGTGGCATACAGGCTTTTCTAGTAAGACCCAATGATTCTCTGAATTTTCTCAGTGTCTGTTGTTATGTCTCCCTTTTCATTTCAGATCTTATTAATTTGAGTGTTCTCTCTCTGCCTTTTGATTTGTTTGGATAGGGATATGTCAATCTCGTTGATTTTCTCAAAGAACCAGCTGTTTGTTTCATTGATTCGTTGTATTATTTTTTGTGTTTCCTTTTTGTTGATTTCATCCCTCAGTTTGACTATTTCCTGTCTTCTACTCCTCCTGGGTGAATCTGCTTTTCTATCTGGAGCTTTCAGTTGTGTTGTCAAGTCTCTAATGTCAACTTTTCCCATTTCTTTATGTGGCACTTAGTGCTATGAACTTTCCTCTTAACACTGCTTTCATAGTGTCCCATGGGTTTACGTATGTTGTCTTCATTTTCATTGAATTCAAGGAAGACTTTAATTTCTTTCTTTATTTCTTCGTTGACCCATGGTTGATTCAGTAGTTGACTGTTTAGTTTCCATGAGATTTTAGGCTTTCTGGGGGTGGAGCTGTTGTTAAATTCTAAATTTACTCCATGGTGATCCGATAAGACACAGGTGATTATTTCAATTATTTTGTATCTGTGGATGTTTGCTTTGTTACTGAGTATGTGGTCAATTTTCTAGAAGGTTCCATGAGATACTGAGAAGAAGGTATATTATTTCCTGTTTGGGTGGAATGTTCTGTAGATGTCTGTTAAGTCCATTTGATCCATTACATCTTTTAGTTCTCTTATTTCTCTGTGAAGTTTCTGTCTGGTTGACCTGTCCATTGGTGAGAGAGGAGTGTTGAAATCTCCTAATTAGTGTGTGTGGTTCGATTTCTAGTAATATTTCTTTTACACATGTGGGTACTTTTATATTAGGGGCATATTTATTCAGGATTGAGACTTTATTAATGAATTGTTCTTCTTATGAGTATAAAGTGCTCTTCTCCATCTCTTCTGATTGATTTTAGTTTGAAATCAATTTCATTAGATATCATAATAGTAACACCTGCTTGTTTCTAAGGTCCATTTGCTTGGACAACCTTCTTCCGTCCCTTTACTCTGAGTTAGTCTCTGTCTTGGATGTTAAGGTATGATTCATGTAAGCAGCAGAATGTTGGATCCTGTTTTCATATCTTTTCTCTTAACCTGTGCTTTTTTACAGGTGAATTGAATCCATTGATATTAAGCAATATTAATGACCAGTGGTTGTTAACTCTGGTTATTTTTTTGGTGGTAGGGTTTGTGTGTTTCCCTTCTTTGAGATGTTTTGGTGGAGGGTTGTCAGTGCTATTTTGGGTGCTGTTGGCTTCCTTGGGTTGAGGTTTTCCTTCTAGTACTTTCTTTAAGGCTGGGTTTGTGGCTACATATTGTTTGAATCTGTTTTTGTCATGGAATATCTTGTTTTCTCCATCGATGGTGAAAGAAAGCTTTGCTGGGTATAGTAGTCTGGGCTTGCATCCATGGTCTCTTAGTGTCTGCAGCACATCTATCCAAGACTTTCTGGCTTTCATGGTTTCCATTGATAAGTCAATTGTTATTCTGATAGGTTTACCTTTTATGTTACTTGACCTTTTCCCTTTGCAGCTCTTATTTATTCTTTCTTTATTCTGTATGTCTTGTGTTTTGATTATTATTTGGTGAGGCAATGTTTTTTTGATCCACTGTATCTGGTGTTCTGTATGCTTCTTGTACTTTCATAGGAATATCCTTCTTTAGGTTGGGAAAGTTTTCTTTTATAATTTTGTTGAATATATTTTCTGGGCCTTTGAGCTGTAGTTCTTCTCCTTCTTCTATTCCTATTATTCTTAGGTTTGGTCTTTTCATGTTGTTCCAGATTTCCTGGATGATTTGTGTTAAGAATTTGTTGGATTTGCTTTTTTCTTTAATCAATGAGTCTATTTCCTTATTTCCTCTATTGTATCCTCAGCACCTGAGATTCTTTCTTCTATCTCTTGTATTCTGTTGGATATACTTGTCCCTGTAGTTCCTGTTCCTTTACCCAGATTTTCCATATCCAGCCATCCCTTTGTTTGTGTTTTCCTTATTACCTCCATTTCGGTCTTCAAGTCTTGAACTGTTTCCATTACCTGTTTGATTGCTTTTTTTTTTCTTTTCTTGGGTATCTTTGAGTGATTTATTAATTTTTTTTAACTTTTTGTTTGTCTTCTCTTCCATTTCTTTAAGGGAGCTTTTCATTTCCTGTTCAAGAGTGTCCATCATTTTCATAAGGTTACGTTTAAAGTCGAATTCTTCTACTTCTTCTGGATTAGGATGTTCAAGTCTTCTTGTTGTGTGTTTGCTGGATTCTGGTGTTCTCATGTTGCTTTTCAGGATGTTGGAAGAATTCTTGCATTGGCGCCTGCCCATCTCTTCCTTCAGATGAGGCCAGGAGAGTCTTGGCATCTTGGTTCAATCTTTGCTGTGGCTGACTATGTACTTGTGAGTTTATCTTGGTCTGCCTTCTGTTAGGGCCCCTCAGCACTGGAGCAGGCTCTCAGATTCCCTCCACTCTGAAGCAGGCTGTGCTAGTGGATCCAAGGAACCCACAGATTAAAAGGAGTGCCTGGGGGCAGGGTTGAATGGGGTAAAGAAGGCCAGCAGCTGGGAACACACCCAGCTGGATGGCCAGAAAAGCTCAGGGAATTGGAAAGGGCTTGGACTCAGTTCCTAGGCACCATCAGGAAACAAGGCCACTCACTCACCTCTCTAGATCTGCTCAGCAAGGGAGCAGGACCTCTTGCAGACAGAAAGGACCTTAGAGACAGAAAGACACTTGGGAGGCAGGGTGGGGTGGGACAAAGAAGCCCCAGTGGCAGGAACACTACCTGCTGACTCCCCAGACCCCTCAGCTCCAAAGCAGTCTGAGTTGGGGAATCCAAAGACCTCACAGATGAAAAGGAGTGCTTGGGGGCAGGGTGGAATGTGGTAAAGAAAGCCAGCAGCCAGGAAGACACCCCTCTGTATGGCCAGAAAATCTTAGGGAATTGGAGGGGGCCTGGACTCAGATCCCTGGGACATCCAGCTGCAAGACCACTCACTCACCTCTCTGGATCATGTCAGCACAGGAGCAGGGCCTCTTGCCAGGCTTCAAGACCACACAGACAGCCCCACTGTTTTTCAATACATTCCTCACATACATATTATTTTCAGGAAGTATTGGAATATTTTGCATGCATTTTGAAAACTATATCTAGATACAAAATATTTCATTGAAACTAGTTACATTATTTGCTATTACTTGAGATATTTTAAATTTTTTATTATATTTATTTATATAATTGTATGTGTGTTTGTGTTTATACATATGGACATCAGTAAACAACCTGCAAGAATTGGTTCTTTTCACTTTGTGAGTCCCAGGATATGAACTCAGGCTGTCAGGTTTGGTGGCAAGAACCTTACTCACTATAAAATGAAAAAACAACAAAAAATTAAAAATCAAATAGAAAAAGGTTTCTTAGAAAATTCGAATCATGAATTTTCTTATTACTTTTTATAAATCAATTATTTTAACTAAATGGTTAGGCCAACTCAAGTATGAACAAGTTTTTATTCAAACAACCTTAAATATTTTTATACAAATTAAACTCTTGACTACTTTATCATGGGAGGATGATTTAATGTACTTTTTTTTGCAAAAAGCTTTGTAATCAGTTTCTTATTAATATGAAATTGTATGGCATCAATTGCTTTGTCTGTTTGGGTTCTTTGGACATGTCCACAGAGACAATCTTTCTGTCAGAATGAAGTAATCATTTTCTCAAAATATGAAGCAAATAATGTCTCTATGGGGAATTATTTTCTTTTTTGAAGTCTTATAATTTTATCTGTGTTATTTTCCTTATCCACGTAACAACCTATTGAGGTCTAAGTGCTTATTGTGAATGAATGTCTTATAATATGTTTGTCTCTGAGAAAGTAGAAAAGAAAATGACAATGAAATGAGGCAAGAGGAACAAAATTCTAATTTCTTTAATTCATATGTTTCATAGCGACAAACTGATTTAAGTTTTGCTTAAGTCTCACAATTAGCTTTTACAAAAAATAAAATTTAGCCTTTGACATTCTACAACAAGGTTTTTATTTAGTCTTGATGGGAATCTGAGACATGCAAGCTTGCTTGGAGAAAGTGTCATGAATGGATTATAATGAGTTAAACATACAAGCTTCTCTTATCTATATAAATACAATAATTCTTCTTTTCTTTTGCAGTTTCTTCTTTGCGGCATATGTGGAATACTGTGTGCCAAAAAAAAATCAGGACTTGTTGTAAGTTTTTGCCTTGTTTCTTTTCTATATTGAAGGGTTTGAAATTCAAAACAGAAATGATAACTAGAGAACTTTTGTCTACTTAATGTGTCTAATTCAGGATTAAAGAGAAAGTAAGAAGCAAATTTTGGGGTCAGTATTTCAAAGAAAACTATCAAGAATGTTAAAGATAAGAAAAACACCAGGCTGGGCAGTGGTGGTGTGGGCCTTTAACCCCAGCACTTGGGAGGGAGAGGCAGGCATATCTCTGTGAGTTCAAGGCCAGCCTGGTGTACAAGAAGACAGGCTTCCAGGACAGGCTCCAAAGTTACAGGGAAACCCTGTCTCAAATAAAAAAAAAGAAAAGAAAAAAGAAAATGAAAAACCACCAACGTTCTTGAAAAATCTTAGATACACTTTAAATACTTGAATATTTAAGCTTTAATATTTGCTCTACATGAGCATCTTTATATTTTTTCCTGTAGAGACACTCAAGAAATTACCGGGGTGTTTCATGGAGCAATAAACAAAAAACTTTATTCTGTGGGAAATTGACCTGATTAAATATAGATCTGGGACTAAGGATTATTTTTTTTCCTGTGAAGCTAATTTTTCAAAGCACCAAGAAAGAGGCGGTATTTGGTTGTAGTTGATTCTTTTTAAAGATTTATTTAATAAATTTTTATCACTGTGAATACATATATAATAATTTTCCAATGTTTTATTGTAGTACCAAAGAATTCTGGAATAGGTGGCATACTCCCTGTTAATTCTGATATTGGCTGTGAGGAAGCCCTACATGCTGAAGTGAGGACTCAGTCCTTTTATCAGAGTTGAAAGGAAGGAAAAGGCATGATTTATTCTACTGGTGCCATATAAAAGATCATAAGCTTTTATTAATTGGCAAATTTAGTTACACAAGGACCCTGGAGAATGTTCTTTGAACTCAAAAAATGTTTTCCAATAACAAGTCAGGTATGGAGTTGGGGGGGACTTCCCCCTCATCCTCATCTTCCATCTTTCTTTGTGATGATATCTACTCAGGAAAGGCAGATAAAACATTCACTGTGGCATCCACGTGTAAAATAATTGTTAAACATTTGAAGGAAATGGAATGTTTGGGGAAGTATGTTTATATTTTTAGTTGGCATCTATAATTCTTCTATTACTCTTTAGGTTTGGCCTTTATTTTTTTTAACTATCAATACCAATTATAGTTGTATTGGAACAGTTTGTTTAGAGAAAAAAATTAAAAGAAAGTAAAAATGAATGGAAGGGATGGGAGAAGGAAAGGGGATGATTTCATTTTTAAAGAGCTGTATGTCTTCGCTGCCATTCTAACTCTTTTATAAGTCATAAAGGTAAGCTTTTTTTAAAGTCCCATGTAGATGTATTTACCATTAGACAGTGCATTATCTTCCTGTATTTTCTGAAATCCATAAATGACAGGTAGCTCCAAAGATTTCCAATTTGCAGTAAATGTTTTACAATATGTCTTCTTTCCTAATATATCTTCAGTCTAGAATCACTTGCCTAATGTTGTTTGAAATAGTATATGACTAAAACCCTGGGCACTAATTCTAATACTTTAATTCATAGGTGTCAAAATTCTGCCAACACATATCAATGTATTGCCATTATCTATTAAAGACAATGAGAAAAGCTTTAGCAGACAGAGAGGTGTTTCTGTAAAATTAGATATTTCATCTATTTTTAAAAAGACTATCATTCACTAGTCAAAGTCTAGAATATATGATCATTTAATATTGTTTGTGAGTAAACACCAAAATATGTACTCAAGAAACTGCAAGGCAAGTGAGTATCATTTAAAATAGTATATAAATGGTTAATTTTACTTAAGTTTTAAAATATACATTATAACTAAATAAAACAATTTTGTAATTTAGTAATTATTTTCAACAATATATTCAATAAGATGTATAAAGATTTTATTGTTTCATCATTGGGTTTTCAATCCTGATAAGTAACCTGACATAAGCACAATAAATAAGGCAGAATTAAGTTGGAGAAATGAAGCAAATGACTGGACAAGCAGAAATCTTTGCCTGTCAACATTTTCTTAGTGCTGTTTCAAGCATTCATGGCCTGGCCCTCTCCTGGTACTTCACTGAAGGAAATAGATTGCAGCACCATTTTGATAATTTTTCCTTTCTCTACTCCTAAATTGACATATTCCCCCCTCCTTTGATATTGACCATGCCATGCTTAATATGTTAAACCTCATTGCAGTAAAGAGTATAAAATTGCATAATTATTATTATAAGGAATAATATTAATTCCTTCTAATGAGAAAAGCTACCTCGCTTAGGGCCAGTACTCAAAAATTACTTGTTGAGCTCAACTAATTATTGAAAGCAAACAATATCTTATAATGTAAAAAATAAATTCTAAAACATGTTATAAAGCTGCTTGTCCTAAAGAATTAACACAACAAATAAGATCAATAATATCCAGGAAGGTATTCTGAAAAAGTTATGACTTTTTTCTACTAGCTCTCCAAGGTAAAAGCAAAATTATTCCAGGAAACTATAAATGTACTTGTTAAGAAATGTGTGTGGTGTGTCAATGGGTAAGAAAGTTTTGTTGGGAGAATAGTACAGTTGTAGAGTGCTTGCCTAGTATATGAGAGGTTCTGTGTGGTCCTAAGGACTAGGGAGAAAAGTGTAATTTGCTACTGTGCTCCAGAAAATGGAAATATGGATGGATAATAAGTAAGTATCACCCTCTAAAGATCCATTAAATCCTATAGGGTATTTAGACCTGTTTCCTAAAGCAAATGCAGTTATTATGAGGTTCTTTAAAGAGTCAACTAAATTCATTAGTATTCACAGACTGTTTCCTGCACAGAAAGCATATTAGTTACTGCTGCCAAGGGTCCTCCATAGATTGATTAATCATTTTAACTCTATGAATATGAAACCCATATTAAACCAGTAGTAAGATCAAGAAAAGCCGTGTTCTGTGTTTCTTAAAACCAATCAAACAACGCTTTCAGAACAGAAGCTGTGGTGTCTCAGGGCAACAAAAGATTTTACTGATTTTGAGTCAAAATATGGGAAGTTCCTAAGATGCTCATTTTGGGAAATACACAAAAAGGGTTTAACTAATTTCCCCGACTTCACTTAGGTAGAAGTTACCAATACTAGGAAACTTGAGAAGATTTCATAATTAAACAGTATTTAAGTCAGATAATCTGAACTGATCACCATTCGTTTTTCCAAATTATATTAGTGTTTCTTGCAGAAGACCTCTGGGAGGGATCACCAGGTGATACCTGTTCCTCAAAGGCATGCATATCAGAGACTGGCATTATTTTCATCTGTATCTAGCCAAAGGCTAAATTTAGTTTACTTCAGAGTTTCATAAAATATATATCATTGGTTTCATTTTAGAAGTTCTATGATGTACTTTCTCTGTAGTGAATCAGACTGAGTGGAGTCTTCACTGACTGGCACCTGTCACTTCTTTATAATCAAATAGAACACATCCTTTTCATTGTAGGTTTACAATCCTTGAACTGCAGCATCACCAGGCTCTATGTTCTGGACATCTCAACCCTGTCAACTTTAATATCCTCTTTCTTCTTCTTCTCAGATGATCCTCTTTTCAGCTTGTTGTATTTGTGGACTCATTGGTGGCATCCTGAATTTTCAGTTTCTTCGGGCAGTCACAAAGAAGACCTCATCACTGTACCCACTGCACCTCGCTTCCATGTCTTTGGCATGTATTGGCATTGGGGGATGTACTCTGTCCTCCTGGCTCACTTGTCGTCTAGCCAGCTATGAGCAGAGGAGAATGTTCTCAGAAAGGGAACATTCCCTGCACCACTCTCATGAAATGGCTGAGAAAGTGAGTTTTATCATTTTACCTTACACTGCTGCCATGTAATGAACACAGTAATCTAGGTGAATCAATTTACAAGCTTAGATGGAAATTTGGGAATCACATTTTGTGAGTTTGACCCTATTAGATTAAGAAAATGTTGTTTTAAAATTAATTTCTTTCTGAAATTCATAAGCACAGCCATTTTTAACAGAATTTTGTAGCTGCCATCTATTCAAAACCATAGCTTCTGAAATAGCATTTCACAAACTATTAAGCACCTTATAAACATGAATTTTCATGTGTTATACTGAGGAAAAACATAAACTAAATACAGCCTCCACTTAATAATACCATCTTTAGAAATCACATGAATTCTCTTCTCCAGTACATCCTTTGTGTTTATAAGTTGATGTGTTTGATTATGTAAATTGGATCCTCAAGCATAAAAGAAGCTCTTTAATAAGATGACAAAAGCATTGTCTATGAGTGCAGATATTACAATACTTACAAAACTTCATTGAACTCTCATCTAAACTTCATGCATATTTGGATAGCTTTTTCTGTATTTTACACAATGCTGTTTGCATAATTGTTTTATGAAGCCGATTCAAACAGAAAGTAATATTAGTTGCATTAAAGAGCAATTAGTATAGAATGAGCTGTGTGTTCCAATTACATTTGGTAAACATTTCCAAACTCAGTTCCTGTTACTTCATTTATTGAGAAAGAGATAAACATCTGTAAAAATCAACTCACTAAATTAATGGGCAAATTATATTTTGATTTATTTCTTGAAAATAAAATTCTACAGTAATAGCATAAAAGTATTAGCAGCAATAGTTATGCATATTTCTTATATAATATTATTTTAAAGTTAATAAATATTTATTTTGTAGTTCATCTGTCTTCATTTCATATCTTAATCTATACATAATAGAAAAGATTCTCATTTACTGTCCCAAGGAAGTAATTGTGGACATATTTGTACATTTAAAATAAAAGATTTGACATTATATTAGAAAAACTGATGTCTTCAAATAAGTCATTAAAATAGAAGATAAGTGCATATTGTAATAGCTGCTCATTTATGCTCTATTTTTATGCTAATGCTATTTAAATCTTCTTTGTATATGTTTGTTCAATATTTATTGTATAATTGTTATATTTACATTAGAGATTGAGGGCTATTGAAATAACCGACTTGCCCAGCTGCCCGGTGGTGCCCCTGACACCAGAGTTACCTACAAGGTATGCTGACTCCTAGGGAGTTACCATGTTGGAATGTTGCTACAGAAAGCACTGCCTTTATTAGAAAGCCATAGTGTCAGTAGATCAGTCTGGACTGATGCTGTATGTTCCTCAAAGTATCCCTTTCAGGAGGGCTATTCTGAGGAGCAGACATAACCTACATGACAGAACCTTACAGCGTCTAAGTTGGTGGGGCATTTCAATTATTCATCCTGCCTCTAAGCATTCAAGCACAGCTCTGCTTGGATCAATCATAATTCTCTTTTCATTACAACTCTGACTCAGTATCATCATTCACATATGAAACTTTTCCTTTTAATAATAGATGAGTCTGGATAAAGGCACACTGTGTATTTCTATCATAACAATATTGCATGAACAGATAATCAAAGTTTAAAATTAATATAGTAAAATGTTTGTATATAAAGATTCTATTGGTAAAATTAGCTGATCCATTACATTTCTAGTTGTTAACAACAGTCAAGACTCTTGGTTTGACCAAAGAGCCTAACTGGAAATACAGAAAGTAACAAATGTTGTCCATTTGAAGGAAGTACATTTTTTATAAATATTCCAGTCTTCTCTTGGCTAAATTAGAAGTATGATCTTATTAAATTGGAAAAGCCAATTTGCAAATGAAATGATGAGACTCATCCATTTAAAACTAACTTCCCTATTAGTTTCTCTCCGTAATTTTACTGTATCTGGGTTTGAGTGATTTTAGTTAAGAAAACTCTTGAATTTGTAAGATTTTAGAAAACATTTTTCTAAAACTCTTACACTAAAAATTGATATTATAATTTTATGGGATTTAGACATGTTTTTTACTTTTTTGGTTTTCATTTGAACTCTTCTTAGAGAATGGAAAAGACAGATGAAATTCTTATTTCTATGAACTTACTAAGAAGTTTTCTTTTTCAGCCATTCAGTGGTAGCACATGCCTTTATCCCAGCACTTGGAAGGCAGGGGCAGGCAGATCTCTGTGAGTTCAAGGCCAGCCTGGTCTACAAGAGCAGGCACCAAAGCTACAAAGCAAGCAAGCAAACAAACAAGCAAAAAATCCCAGAATTTTGCTTTCTCTCCTAGCAGAATAAATAAGAAAATGTGCTTCCTTAAACTTTTTAATGATAAGTTTGGAAATTGAGTTTGGTTAATCTTTCCATTGATCAGTTTTTTATCATCATAAACCTAACACCAGCCCAATGACCCTTACATTTCCAGATCTGCTTTCATTGTGCCTTCCTTAGGAACCTTCCCAACAGAAACAAATGGAAATGAGTATCAAGCAGAAGAATATGAAACCAGTCGTTTTCACTTGAAATTTTTTTGCTGTCCTTCAGAAAGTCAACTTTAAGTATAGAATTTTCAATCTTGAATAAAGGACAATTTTGCTAATATCATAATGTGCTAATTATATGCTAATATATTATCTATAATATTATTAAAAATGTGAATGGGCTTCTGATCTCATGACTTCTTTTTGTATAACGAAGGACCTAATAGCTAATAAGTAGGGGCTGGGAATGTGGCATAGTTGGTAGAGTGGTTGCCTAGCATCTCGAGCATCTTATAGATAGGCAAGTGACATGTGCTTGGGTTACTCCAACTCCAAATATGGGCATGAGGATTACAAATTCAAGGCCATTCCCCAGGTACATAGTAATGTCTTGCAAGGATGGACTACATGAGACCTTGTCTCAAAATCAGCCAACCAACCAACTTAAGAAACAAACAAACAAAAACAGTCAATAAGCTATATGAATTTAAATACCCTAAAATTTAAACATTTTCTATAATTGCAAATGCAACTCTTTGTTACTTTTTCATGTCTGTGTATTCACATCTTCACAAGCACATTCCTGTTATTTCAATAAAAACATGCCCCAAGTTTTTATTGCCCCAGTTGCTTTTTTACTTTGTAAATGATAATGTCATTAAAAACAATTTCCTGTCTAGGCATGATGATTTACACCTAGAATATCAACATTCAGAAAACTGAGGCAGAAGGATTGCAAGTTTGAAACAACTCTGAGGTACACTCAAGTTTTACATCAGTCTGGGCCACATTTCTAAACCCTTTTTGAAACAAATATCTGTCTCAGTTATTATCTTTCAGTTCATAAACAAAAGGCTTCACATTTTTAAATTTTTCTATAAACACCTGTAGAATATTTTGGCATTTTGTTGATGTGCTTGACAGAGGAGCTGTGTTTTGGCAAAACCTGTCAACTAGGCATCTTCTTTCTAGGTTAGTTCATTCCAAAAGTGAGTTGAAGTAAAAGGGGGAAACGTGGGCATGTGGAAACATAGTGAACTGACTTGTGTATATAATCCTGGGCTGTCACTTCAAAATTTTCATGTGATTTAAGACTCCAAGAAATTTTATTTCCTAAATGACAACAACAGTATCAATCATTGTCCTTCCCTGAAAAATGCTCTTCAATGACTTGTAATCTCTGCCTTTCTACTAAGCCTATCAATGTCTTATTCTGAAGTGAGTTTTAATTCCTTTGTGTTATTTTGCTAACAGGAAATGACAGAGAACATGAGCAATGGAGGACCACAGCCGATATTTAATGGAAGAGTACAATCAATGTTTTAAAGAACTGAAAATTTTTCAGGTTGT
Source organism: Ondatra zibethicus (assembly GCA_004026605.1). Taxonomy (NCBI): domain Eukaryota; kingdom Metazoa; phylum Chordata; class Mammalia; order Rodentia; family Cricetidae; genus Ondatra; species Ondatra zibethicus. Next base: position 39,281 of record PVIU01012338.1, on the reverse strand, counting down.
TCATGAAGCAGGAGAGGTTGAAGTCCTGAGAGCTGCAGTTAAAATGTTTCTTGCATTTGCAGTTATTTCTCCTGAGCATTCACTAAAATTATTCCTTCTCAGTTCACTTACCATCAGCCTTTTCTGTAGGGTAAAAATTTTCCAGAAACATTGTAGATTTTAGGCTCCTCAGAAGTTGTTTTGAAAAAGACTCTTGCAGCAAACTAAATGGAACTGCTGTGATCACTACTATAAACAAACAGCATTTGACTAGCATGAGCTTTAGAATTGTAATTGTATTTTGTGAATAATTCAAGAGTAAACACATCAAGAACTAACAATATCATATTGATGTCTTTGTTTTGAAAGACTACTGACTTCAAGTATACTAAAAATCAAAACCTCAGTAATGCCTCGTTGTAACATTGTAATTAATTTCAATTTGTGAATGAACTACATTTCATAGTTTATTTGTAAATTACAAAAAGTACAGCATAAAAGGTGAAATTTTAGTGAAAGAATATTAATCTGTATATTTTTGCACTTTTGCACAAGTTAAAATATTGTGTAAGACAAATAAGTATCTTTTCGCCATTCTGTGCAGATTGATCTGCATGTTCATGAAAGAATTTAAAAACAAAGTATGTGTTATACATAGGTGTAAATATACTGTAAATAGAGAAAATACACACAGCATATATTTATAGCTACATGAATGTAAATAGGAAATAGTAAATAAATTGTGTGGGTACTAGGGTAGTCTACCAGTTATAGGAAGAACATTGATCAAAGATTTACAAGACTATAAGGGCACATACTTACTTTCTACTCCTTCTGTCCATTTCCTTCTTTTTGTTAAATATATTTTATGTAGATAGAATTGTGGCTTACGTTTATAGAGCTGAGTGACTTGAATATTGAATCATAAATTACATAGTTATTGGACATATTACTGTGATCATGGTGTTTATGTAAAAGTAATTATATATATTTAATATAACTTTAATCTTATATGTCTATATTTATTAACAAAAGTTATTATTTAGGATTATTCCTGATATGTCAATTTCAAATAACTTTCATCCAAATTTAAGTATACAGAAGGAAAGATAATTCACTACCTTACAGGAAGTTACTAATAGATTTGCTATATTTTATTTGTCTTGTGTCCTTTGATGATTAATATAAAATAATACAGACTGGTCATATTTGGGCAAATGTATATTCAAAGCATCTGATGGTGCTTTCAGTATAAGAAAATTGAAAGATAAACTGACATTCATTTAGCTAGATTCAATTCTTCTCTTCCACAATGGAACAATAAAACTAACAATATGTATAAATGAGTAAATAGCATGGACTTCGAGATGTTTCTGAAAATTAATTTCTGTCAACCTACAAAGTAATATTTTTAACTAAGTAACTCTTCACTATATATTTTTATTACTTGCCAAAACTAAAGAAATTTTAACTCATTTTTATGAGTTATTCAATTACAGGAAAATTTATACCTTTATCGCTCAGTATAAGAAAACATTATAATCACAAGAATGACAGGAGTTTTTATTGTGCTAACAAAACAACAATAATTTGGTCTATGAGCCTTTAACAAGGCTGTTGAAATGAACTCCTCAGAAAATTATGGCTGAACAGAAATAGCTGTCCTGTACTTGTGTTTTGGTATAGTTGTGACTCTTCCCACAATTGTTTGGATACGTCATCTTCTGGTATATTACAGATAGTGTCCATAGATTCAATCTCAAATAATGAATAAGCATTATAACTATTCATTTCATGCCACACATAGGCCTATTTACCACTAACCATCTAAACTATAAAATGTAGAAATCTCTTGTATATATGGTTTTAACAAATTGAGGCAGGAGGTAGCTTTATCTTTAAGCGAGAAACCACTGGTTCTAATTTTGGTAGCATTTCTCTGTAGACATTTTGTAAAATAAAGAATCAAAATACATCAACACATTTAATGCCATTTGAATTTATTTTTAAAAGCACATATTAAAAGACAAAAATAGGGTATCACTGCTTTGAAACACAGTTAAATATAGTTGCAAACACTTCCGTTATCTAAATAGTTCAGAGTGTGTGTGTGTAATCAATTCTAAACATATCTTGAACTGTAATTATTTCAAATCAGTGTTTTCTTGAGTCCCATTGGAATTATTTACTTGGGATATGAGGTGATTCTTGAGCTAAGTAGAGGGTGTTAAGACATTATGCAAGTAATTAAAGTTTTAATTTTGACCAAAAACTAAAAAGGAATCAAAAATATTAATGCCTACATCATAGTTTTAGTACATATTTATTATGTACTAAATTATAACATTATACTAAATTAGAAAATATATGTGAAACTGGTTTGGAGTATGCTTTACATACAAAAAGAAAAAGTTGTCCTTTATTGTAAATTTAAAAATATTCATATGTTTATATGTGTGCAATATGCACACAACTGTTTTGAAGTGGAATGTTGTATGATGACTCCTGATGTTTACATAATAAAGCTATATGCTTTGAAACTACAGAGCCTATGAACCTTGTTCTTTTTATAGTACAAAAAAGGTCTATTTCAATAAATATGTCAAGTAATTACTATTCTGACACTGTTGGAGAGACACGCTCCTGAGAATAAGGAAGAAGGGGGTCAGAGCCAGAGAATAATGGAATTCAAGAAGGTGATTATTTGACATAGAAAAGATGAGAAAATGTCCTAATGCACACAGGTTGAAGAGACTGAAGATATAAAAAGAAGTAAGTGATTATAATAAAGCAATATCCCTGAGATTGAGAAAATAAAGTGTAAATCAGCAGGGGCATAAAGAAATGTAGGCAAGATGAGATTACATATTTCACAAATTAAGTGATATTTAAGAGAATTCTGATGTCCTACTTGAATTTCTCAAATCAGTTGCAATCAGTGTTTGCAGTAGCAATGACCCATTTTAAACATTTTCCTATATATTTCAAGTCAATTATTCTCCATTTTACATGCTCTAAATACCATAAAAATGAATCAATTATTCTAATAACAAAAGAGCCTCTTAAAAGTATTTATATTTCTGTACCTGTGGTAATATTATCCAGTTTAGAACCAGGTAGAAAACCCTTGAACATGATTTGGTGCCACCAATTTTAATGGTGTCCACAAATGCAGAACTAATTTGGTTAAGTTACAAACTCACCATTCTAAAGTATTATGGTTTAGGTCTTGAATGTCTTCCTGTCCTTCTGTTGGTTGTTTCACAGTCAATAAAATATCTATATGAATCAAATACATCCATAGACTGATCAGAACTAGTAAAAGCCAGGAGGTCCTTAATCCTGCCTCAAAGTTATGTGCCTGACTTCACTGATTTCCCATGGGAAGTCTCATAATTTCTGAGGAGTAGATGAGGGTATGGGGTGGGGAAAAGGCAGTCCAGGAGGAAAGGAAGTAGTGATAATAGGAATAACTATGTAAAATGAGAAAAGATTGTATTAAAATAATTCTTACATCAAAAAAGTAGTAAAAGCAAATGAATGTGGTGGACCTGCCCACAGTAAAGCTCAGAACTTGATTTAAAGAGTTAATGGCTCTTTTTTTTCTACTTTTAAATATTGGCTTGCAGAAATATTATGTGAATTCTGTAATAATTAATATTTGACATGCAAAAATGAGCTGTCATGGAGCTACTGCTCCTGGAGAACTTTTTGGCTATGGTGGCATGAGTCAATGATCAGTACTGCATTTTTTATGCTTGGGCAAGTGAAAATAATACTATTCTGCTTTCCACTTGAGTCTTCAACTTAACCAAAAATTGACAGAGTTTAAACCGTATGTTCCAAAGTACATTTTCAAAGAATATGTAGCAAATATGTTTCAGAACATATGTTTCTTAAGCTCCATTTGATTAGAATTCTGTTTCCAAATAAAATTTCAGAACTTGACATTGTTCCACTCGATTCTCTAAGTAATCTTTCTGGAAACACGTGTAATATTTGTGACTCAAAGTACATGACAGCCAAGAAAATCAATTATTCCAAATCCATAAATTGCAAGTTGTCAGTTACTCATCACAGAGGAAACCAATCTCTGTGGATACCTAACAACATTTATAGAGATAATTTTTCATTCCTCTTTGCCAGAAGAGTGCTACACATTGAATATATATCTCTGCTAGGAATTTATTTTCCAATGTGATGTTGAAATGATTAAAGCTGTCTCAAGGTTATGGCAATTTAATATTTTGTTTGTCATCTAATTTTAGTAAAAGTAGAAACATTTATTTTAGGCATCAAACCTTCATATAGTAGGAATTCTTAAACAATGAAGGGCTGCCATTATTCTTTTTAAAATCAACTAAGGACTATTGATTTTGAAGTTGTGTTTCATTTGTAGTTAAAAAATTCACTTTCCATTTACCTAGTTCACTTCAAGCCCTCATTCAAATTCAGGTATATTTTGGTCCTGAGAATTTCCAAAGCAACTCTAGAAATTCATAGAAAAATCAAAAATTCCTGAAAAATATTTTGTTAGTTATCAGAAATCAGCACTTGTGACTCTGCCCTGCTCTTTGTTCTTGCCAACATACCAGAATACTGGTTTTCAAGCACCATTACATAACATCCTGAAGAAAAATTACTTGAAGAGCTTCAGACTTCCCTTTCACTTCAGATAGCTCTACTGGTTAATACTTGCCCTCATTCTGGACTATAGTCCAAGAATGAGAAACCACCTGCCCTGGTTAGAATTTTGTCAACTTGGCACAAGTTAGAGTTACCTGGGAAATGGAACTGCAGGTGAGAAATTACCTCAATTAGATTTCTTCCAGGCATATACTCAGGGCATTTTCTTTATTAATTATTGGTGTGAAAGGACCCACCTCATAGATGATGTTGCCAACCTTTCACAGGTTGTCTTGATGGTATAAAAAAGAAGCAGCCTGATCAGTTCATTGGGGGCTAGCTAGGAAGCAGCACTCTTCCACATAGTCTGCTTCAGTTCCTGCTCCCAGGCACCTGCTTTTAATTCCTGCTTAGACTTTCCCTGATGATGATGGATTGTAACCTATAAACAAAATAAAAACTTTCTTTTCCATGTTAATTTTTGTTACAGTGTTTTTATCACAGCAATAGAAAACCAACCATGACAATACATCTCACACACACACACATACACGACAACATAACCATTTATATCCTCTGTAAGCCCTGTTTAGAAAGATTTCTAGATGTCCACAGGCCATATATCTATTCATAAAGTTTCCATTAGTCACTGTTTCCTGTTTGTAAAGTACATTAGTATGTCCTCCTACATAAATCCCTTAGCAAGTAAAACATTGTCATATGTCCTGTTGTAAAATAATCTTTTTGTATACTGTAAATATGTATCTTTGTCAAGGTGCTGTGGGAGCACATTCTGCTCTTTCAGCCAAAAGCATTTAAGATACCAGCCCACTTGGGTGTAGTCTCTTATACTATAAATGCAGCTGTAAAGCATGTGTTCACTCTCTTGCTTCTGACTCTCTTTTCTGGCTGCTACACTCTGTTCCTGTATGTGCAGAGGACTGATATCTAGGACAGTGATCCGTGAGTATACCCCTAAATAAATAGCCCTCTATTCTGAGCTAGTGTGGGACTTAAGCATCCTTCTTCATCTGGCACCCAACCGTTTGGTTATAGAAACCCTGGCTCTGAGTGTCACACATCCTCTGCTGGGCTCAGAGCACACCAGGTTTGGTGTGAGTCATCCCTCAGGTAGCCTCAGCCGTGGCCTGTGCACAGACTCAGCAGTTCATTTGGATATAGAATTTTCAGGCAGCAGCTTTTCTTGCTATGGATCAACTTCTGTTCTTTCTTTGCTTTTGCTTTTTTTAATATTCTTTCATTTTTCATTCAAAAATTTACACTTCCTCCCCTTCTCCCAGTCCCTTCCCAATCCACCACACCCCTCCTCCCTCTCCCGGCTTCCTTAAGAGGGGCAGGGTATCCTGCCCTGTGGGAAGCCCAAGGCCTTCCCCCCTCCATCCCAGCCTAGGAAGGTGAGCATCCATATAGACTAGGTTTCCAAAAAGCCAATACATGCAGAAGAGACAGGTCCCAGTGCTATTATCATTGGCTTCTCAGTCAGCCCCAATTGGCAGCCACATTCAGAGTAGCCGGTTTGATTATATGTTCATTCAGTCCTGGTCCATTTAGATTTGATGATCAGGCACACTGTCTCAGTTGCAGGACCAGCCCATCGTGGTCCTGGCTTCCTTGCTCATCTTCTCCCACCTTCTGCTCTTCGACTGGACATAGGAGCTCAGTCCATTGCTCTGTCTTTAGCTCCATCCGATGAAATGTCTATGGTGATGATAAAGATATTCATTAATGTGACTATAGGACAAGGTTAGTTCAGACACACTCTCCTCTGCTGCCCAAGGACCTAGCTGGGGACATCCCCCTGGACACCTGGGATCCCCTCTAGAGCCAAGTCTCTTGCCAATCCTAAAATGATGCCCTTAATATAGATATTTTATTCTCTTCTCCAATATCCACCCTTCCTCCATCGCCACCATCCCACTCCCGCAAACTCTCCCCAGTCCTTCAGTTCTCCCTCCCCCTCTCTCCTTCCCCTACTCCCAACCCCACCCCCACCCCTATCTCCACCTGTATAACCACTTCCGTGCTTCCAACTTTTGGCTGGCAATCTTGTTTGCTTCTGATTTCCAGGAGGATCTATACATGTTGTTCTTTGGGTTCACCTTGCTATTTGGATTCTCTAGGCTTGTGAGCTATAAGCTTAATGTTCTTTGTTTATGGCTCAGATCCACCAATGAGTGAGTACATACCATAATCATCTTTTGGGGTTTGGGTTATCTCACTAAGGATAGTGTTTTCTATTTACATCCATTTGCATGCAAAATTCAAGATGTCATTGTTTTTACTCCTGAGTAATACTCTAATGTGTAGATATTCCACACTTTCTTGATCCATTCTTCCATTGAGGGGCACCTAGGTTGTTTCCAGGTTCTGGCTATTACCAATAATGCTGCTATGAACATAGTTGTACAAATGCTTTTGTAGTATGATTGGGCATCATTTGATTCTAATACCAAGAGTCGTATTGCCGGATTATGAGGTAGGTTGATTCTCAATTTCCTGAGAAACTGCCACACTGATTTCCAAAGTGGTTGCACAAGTTTGCATTCCCACCAGAAATGGATGAGTGTTCCCCTTACTTAACATCCTCTCCAGCATAGGCTATCATTGGTGTTTTTGATTTTAGCCATTCTGACAGGTATAAGATGGTATCTCAAAGTTGTTTTGATTTGCATTTCCCTGAACGCTAAGGAAGTTGAACATGACCTTAAGTATCTTTTGGCAATTTGAACTTCTTCTGTTGAGAATTCTCTGTTCAGATCATTACCCCATTTTTTAATTGGGTAATTTAGAATTTTAATGTCTAGTTTCTTCAGTTCTTTGTATATTTTGGAGATCAGACCTTTGTCCGATGTGGGGTTAGTGAAGATCTTCTCCCATTCAGTAGGATACCTTTTTGTCTTAATGACTGTGTCCTTTGCTTTACAGAAGCTTCTCAGTTTCAGGAGGTCCCATTTATTCATTGTTGCTCTTATTGTCTGTGCCACATAGGAAGTGGTCTCCTGTGCCCATGTATTGCAGGCTACTTCCCACTTTCTCTTCTATCAGGATCATTGTGGTTGGATATATATTGAGGTCTTTAATCCATTTGGACTTGAATTTTGTGCATGGAGATAGATAGGGATCTATTTTCATTCTCCTACAGGTTGACATCCAGTTATGCCAGCACCATTTGTTAAAGATGCTTTCACTCTTCGATTGTATACTTTTAGCTTCTTTGTCAAATATGAGGTGTTCATAGGTTTGTGGATTAATATTTGGATCTTCAATTCGAATCCATTGGCCAACATCTCTGGTTTTATGCCAATACCAAGCTGTTTTCAGTATTGTAGCTCTGTAATACAGTTTGAAGTCAGGAATGGTAATGCCTCCAGAAGTTCCTTTATTGTATAGGATTGTTTTGGCTATCCTGGGCTTTTTGTTTTTCCATATAAACTTAGTTATTGTTCTCTCTTGGTCTGTGAAGCATTTTGTTGGGATTTTGATGGGGATTGCATTGAATCTATAGATTGCCTTTGGTAGAATTTTTACTGTATTGATTCTACCAATCCAGGAGCATGGGAGATCCTTCCATTTTCTGGTATCCTCTTCAATTTCTTTCTTCAAGGTCTTAAAGTTCTTGTCAAATAGATCTTTTACTTCCTTGATTAGTGTTACCCTCAGATACTTTATGCTATTTGTGGTTATCGTGAAAGGTAATGTTTCTCTGATTTCTATCTCTGTTTCTTTATCCTTTGTGTATAGGAGGGCTACTGATTTTGTTGAGTTGATCTTGTATCCTGCCACATCAGTGAAGGTATTTATCAGATGTAGAAGTTCTTTAGTAGAGTTTTGGGGTCATTTATGTACACTATCTTATCATCTGCAAATAAGGAAAGTTTGACTTCTTCCTTTCCAATTCGAATCAACATGATCACCTTGTTTTGTCTTATAGCTATTGTTAGAACTTCAAGCACTATATTAAAAAGATATGGAAAGAGTGGACAGCCTTTTATTGTTCCTGATTTTACTGGATTGGCTTTGAGTTTCTCTCCATTTAATTTGATGTTAGCTGTCGGCTTCCTGTATATTGCTTTTATTATACTTAGATATTATCCTTGTATCCCTAATATCTCCAAGACCTTTATCATAAAGGGGTGTTGAATTTTGTCAAATGCTTTTTCAGCATCTAATGAAATGATCATATGGTTTTTTCTTTCAGTTTATTTATATGATGTATTACATTGATAAATTTTCTTATGTTGAACTAGCCCTGCATCTCTGGGATGAAGCCTACTTGATCATAATGGATGATTTTTTTATTTGTTCTTGGATTTGGTTTGCCAGTATGTTATTGAGTATTTTTCCATCGATGTTCATGAGTGAGATTGGCCTGTAATTCTCTTCATGGTTGTGTCTTTTTGTGGTTTAATATCAGGGTAACTGTAGATCCATAAAAAGACTTTGGCAATGGCCCTTCTGTTTCTATTATGGGAAACACCGTAAGGAGTATAGGTATTAGCTCTTCTTGGAAGTTCTGGTAGAATATACTGCATTAAACCCATCTGGTCCTAGGCTTTTTTTTTCTTCGGAGGTTTTTGATGACAGCTTCTATTTCCTCGCGACTTATAGGTTTATTTAAATTGTTCATCTGGTCTTGATTTAATTTCGGTATATGGTATTTATCTAAAAAACTGTCCATTTCTTTTACATTTTCCAATTTTCTGACATACAGGCTCTTATAGTAAGAACTAATGATTCTCTGAATTTCCTCAGTGTCTGTTGTTATGTCCCCCTTTTTGTTCCTGATCTTGTTAATATGAGTGATATCTCTCCACCTTTTGATTAGTTTGGATAGGGGTTTGTCGATCTTGTTGATTTTCTCAAGGAACCAGCTCTTTGTTTCATTGATTCTTTGGATTGTTTTCTGTGTCTCTATTTTGTTGATTTCAGCCCTCAGTTTGATTATTTCCAGTCTTCTACTTCTCCTGGGTGAGTCTGCTTCTTTTTTTTTCTACAGCTTTTAGATGTACTATTAAGTCTCTAATGTGTGCTTTCTCTGTTTTCTTTATGTGGGCACTAAGTGCTATGAACTTTCCTCTTAGCACTGCTTTCATAGTGTCCCATAGGTTGGGGTATGTTGTGTCTTTATTTTCATTGAATTCAAGGAAGACTTTAATTTCTTTCTTTATTTCTTCCTTGACCCAGGTGTGGTTCAGTAGTTGACTGTTCAGTTTTCATGAGTTTGTAGGATTTCTGGGGGTAGAATTATTGTTAAATTCTAACAATACTCCATGATGATCTGATAAGACACAGGTGGTTACTCCAATTTTTTTGTATCTATGGATGTTTGCTTTATTACCGAGTATGTGATCAATTTTCAAGAAGGTTCCATGAGATGCTGAGAAGAAGGCATATTCTTTCCTATTCTGGTGGAATGTTCTATAGATGTCTATTAAGTCCATTTGATTCATTACATCTGTTAGTTCTCTTATTTTTCTGTTAAGTTTCTGTCTGGTTGACCTGTCCATTGGTGAGAGAGGAGTGTTGAAATCTCCTGCTATTAGTGTGTGGGGTTTGATGTGTGCTTTGAGTTCTAGTAATGTTTCCTTTTCATATGTGGATGCTTTTATATTAGGGGCATATATATTCAGGATTGAGACTTCATCCTGATGGATTATTCCTATTAAGAGTATAAAATGTCCATCTCCATCTCTTCTGATTGATTTTAGTTTGAAGTCGATTTTGTTCGATATTAGTATAGCCACATCTGCTTGTTTCTTAGAGCCGTTTGATTGAAAAACCTTTTCCCAACCCTTTACTCTGAGATAATGTATGTCTTTGTGGTTGAGGTGTGTTTCTTGTAAACAGCAGAATGTTGGATACTGTTTTCATATCCATTCTTTTAACCTGTGCCTTTTTATAGGTGAATTGAGTCTATTGATATTAAGTGATATTAATGACCAGAGGTTATTAACTGCTGTTATTTTTTTAGGGTTGTAGAGTGTGTGTGTTTCCCTTCTTTGAGTTGTGCCAGTGGAGGGCTGGTAGATGTCTGTGTTATTATGGGTGTTTCTTGCTTCCTTTAGTTGTGGTTTTCCTTCTAATACTTTCTGTAAGCCTGGGTTTGTGTCTGTGTATTGCTTAAATTTGTTTTTATCCTGAAGTATCTTGTTTTCTCCTTCAATGGTAAATGAAAGCTTTGCTGTGTATTGTAGTCTGGGCTTGCATACATAGTCTCTTAGTGTCTGCAGCACATCTATCCAAGACCTTCTGGCTTTCATGGTTTCCATAGAGAATCAGGTGTAATTCTGATAGGTTTACCTTTATACGTTACTTGGCCTTTTTCCTTTGCAGCTCTTAGTATTCTTTCTTTATCCTGTATGTTTTGTGTTTTGATTATTATATGGCGAGGGGATGTCCTTTTTTGTTCCAACCTATTTGGTGTTCTGTATGCTTCTTGTACCTTCATAGGCATATCCATCCTTAGGTTGGGAAAGTTTCTTCTATAATTTTGTTGAATATATTTTCTGGGCTTTTGAGCTGTGCTTCTTCTCCTTCTTTTACCCCTATTATTCTTAGGTTTGGCCTTTTTATGGTGTCCCAGATTTCCTTGGTGTTTTGTGTTAAGAATTTGTTGGATTTGTTGTTTTCTTTGCTCAATGAGTTTATTTTCCCTATAGTATCTTCAGCGTCTGAGATTCTTTCTTCTATCTCTTTTATTCTGTTGGTTTTACTTGTCCTTGCAGTTCCTGTTCGTTTACCCAGATTTTCCATCTCCAGCCTCCCCTCGCTTTGTGTTTTCTTCATTGCCTCCATTTCAGTTTTTAAGTCTTGAACTGTTTCCATTACCTGTTTGATTCCTTTTTCTTGGTTTTCTAGGGTATCTTTCAGGAGTTTATTCATTTCTTCTAACTTTTTGTTAGTTTTCTCATGCCTTTCTTCAAAGGAGTTTTTCACCTCTTCTTTAAAGGTCTCTATCACTTTCATAATGTTACATTTAAAGTCAATTTTTTCTACTTCTTCTGGGTTAGGTTGTTCAGGTTTTCCTGTTGCATACTTGCTGGTTTCTGGTGTTATCATGTTGCTTTTCAGGTTGTTGGAGGAACTCTTGGATTGGAGCCTGCCCATCTCTTCCTTTTATTGCAGTCAGGGGAGTCTCATCTAGTGGGGACCTCCCAGGAAGACTTGCACACACTCACCGCTCTGGATAGCTGATCTCAGTGCAGGAAGAGGAAGTCCCGTCTGGACCTCTGATCCATCTGGACCTCCAATCTCAGCACAGGATGAGAGAGTCCTGGTGTTCTAAGGTCCCACAGAGGAAAGGGCAAACTTGCGAGGAGGAGTGCAAGGTCGTGTGGAACAAGGAGGCCCACTGCAGCAGGCTCACTCAGTGTACTTCCTGCCAGGCAAGCACAACCTTACCAGTCTGCACCTCCAATCTCAGCCTATATTGCTTTTATTATATTGAGATATGAACCTTGTATCCCTAATGTCTCCAAGACCTTTATCATAAAATGGTGTTGAATTTTGTCAAATGCTTTTTCAGCATCTAATGAAATGATCATATGGTTTTTTTATTCAGATTATTTATATGATGGATTACATTGATAGATTTTCGTATGTTGACCCAGCCCTCTGGGATGAAGCCTACTTGATCGTAATGGATTATTTTTTGATGTGTTCTTGGATTTGGTTTGCCAGTATTTTACTGAGAATTTTTGCATCAATATTCATGAGTGAGATTGTTCTGTAATTCTCTTTCTTGGTTGTGTCTTTGTGTGGTTTTGGTATCAGGGTAACTGTAGCTTCATAAAAAGAGTTTGGCAATGACCCTTCTATTTCTATTATGTGAAACACCTTAAGGAGTATAGGTATTAGCTCTTCTTGGAAGTTTTGCTAGAATTCTGCATTAAAACCATCTGGTCCTGGTCTTTTTTTGGTTGGGTGGTTTTTGATGACAGCTTCTATTTCATCACCACTTATAGGTCTATTTAAATTGTTTATCTGGTCTTGACTTAATTTCGGTTTATGGTATTTATCTCAAAAACTGTCCATTTCTTTTACATTTTCCAATTTTGTGGCATACAGACTTTTGTAGTAAGACCTAATGATTCTCTGAATTTCCTCAGCATCTGTTGTTATATCCCTCTTTTCATTTCTGATCTTTTTAATTTGAGTGTTCTCTCTCTGCCTTTTGAGTAGTTTGGATAAGGGTTTGTTGATCTTGTTGATTTTCTGAAGGAACCAGTTCTTTGTTTCATTGATTCTTTGGATTGTTTTCTGTGTCTCTATTTTGTTGATTTCAGCCCTCAGTTTGATTATTTCCAGTCTTCTACTCTTCCTTGGTGAGTCTTCTTTTTTTCTAGAGCTTTCAGGTGTGATGTTAAGTCACTAATGTGTGCTTTCTCTATTTTCTTTATGTGGGCACTAAGTGCTATGAACTTTCCTCTTAGCACTGCTTTCATAGTGTCCCATAGGTTGGGGTATGTTGTGTCTTTATTTTCATTGAATTCAAGGAAGACTTTAATTTCTTTCTTTATTTCTTCCTTGACCCAGGTGTGGTTCAGTAGTTGACTGTTCAGTTTCCATGAGTTTGTAGGCTTTCTGGGGGTGGAATTGTTGTTAAATTATCACTTTACTTTGTAGTGATTCGATAAGACTCAGTTGGTTACTCCAATTTTTTTGTATCTATGGATGTTTGCTTTGTTACCAAGTATGTGATCAATTTCCATGAGATGCTGAGAAGAAGGTATATTCTTTCCTTTTTTGGTAGAATGTTCTATAGTTGTCTACTAAGTCCATTTGATTCATTCCATCTGTTAGTTCACAAATTTCTCTGTTAGGTTTCTGTCTGGTTGACCTGTCCATTGGTGAGAGAGGAATGCTAAAATCTCCTGCTATTAGTGTGTGGGGTTTGATGTATGCTTTGAGTTCTAGTAATGTTTATTTTACATATGTGGATGCTTTCATATTAGGGGCATATATATTCAGGATTGAGACTTCATCTTGTTGAATGGTTCCTGTTATGAGTATAAAGTGTCCATCTCCATCTCTTCTGATTGATTTTAGTTTCAAGTCAATTTTGTTACATATTAGTATAGCCACACCCGCTTGTTTCTTAGATTGAAAAACCTATTCCCATCCCTTTACTTTGAGATAATGTCTGTCTTTGTGGTTGAGGTGTGTTTTGTATAAACAGCAGAATGTTGGATACTGTTTTTATATCCATTCTCTTAACCTGTGCCTTTTTATAGGTGAAATGAGTCCATTGATATTAACTGATATTAATGACCAGTGGTTGTTAAGTTCAGTTTTTTTTTTTTTTTGGTGGAAGTGTTTGTTTGTTTCCCTTCTTTGAGTTGTGCTGACAGAGGGTTGTCAGATATCTGTGCTACTGTGGGTGTTATTGTCTTCCTTGGTTTGTGGTTTTCCTTCTGTAAGGCTGGGTTTGGGGGGATATATTGTTTGAATCTGTTTTTGTCCTGGAATATTTTATGTTCTCCATCGATGGTGAATGCAAGCTTTGCTGGGTCTAGTAGTCTGGGCTTGCATCTGTGGTCTCTTAGTGTCTGCAGCACATCTGTCCAAGACCGTCTGGCTTTCATGGTTTCCAATGAGAAGTCAGGTGTAATTCGGATAGGTTTACCTTTATATGTTACTTGCCCTTTTTCCTTTGCAACTCTTAATATTCTTTCTTTATTCTGTATGTTTTGTGTTTTGATTATTATATGGCGAGGGGATTTTTTTTTAATCCAGTCTATTTGGTGTTCTGTATGCTTCTTGTACCTTCATAGGAGTATCCATCTTTAGGTTGGGAAAGTTTTATTCTATAATTTTGTTGAATATATTTCCTGGGCTTTTGAGCTGTGCTTCTTCTCCTTCTTCTATCCCTATTATTCTTCAGTTTGGTCTTTTCATGGTGTCCCAGATTTCCTGGATGTTTTGTGTAAAGAATTTGTAGGATTTGTTGTTTTCTTTAATCAATGAGTTTATTTCCTCTGTAGTATCTTCAGCATCTGCAATTCTTTCTTCTATCTCTTTTATTCTGTTGGTTATACTTGTCTCTGTAGTTCCTGTTTGTTTACCCAGATTTTCCATTTTCAGAGTTCCCTTGTTTTGTGTTTTCTTTATTAGCCCTATTTCAGTCTTCAAGTCTTGAACTGTTTCCTTCACCTGTTTAATTGCTTTTTCTACGTTTTCTTGGGTTCCTTTAAGGGATTTATTAATGTCTTCCAGCTTTTTGTTTGTCTTCTTCTCCATTTCTTTAAGGGAGTTTTTCACTTTCTCTTTAAAGGTCTCCATCATTTTAATTAAGTAACATTTAAAGTCGTTTTCTTCTACTTCTTCTGGAATAGGGTGTTCAAGTCTTCTTGTTGTGTGCTCACTGGATTCTGGTGTTGTCATGATGCTTTTCATGCTGTTGGAGGAATTCTTGCATTGGCACTTGCCCATCTCTTCCTTCAAATACAGCAAGGAGAGTCTTGGCAGTGTACTTATAGAGTTTTCTTGGTCTGTCCTCTCTTAGGGCCTCAAGGTACTGGCGCCGGTTGTGCTGGTGGATCCCTCTGATCTCAGCACAGGAACAGTGACTCCTGGTGGGCCAAGGACCCCCGCAGAGGAAAGGGTGAACTTGCAGGGGGGAAGGCAGTGTTGTCTGGAACAAAGAGGCCCCCTGCAGTAGGGGCTGGTGGTGCCCGCACTTCCTTCTAGGGACCTTCCAGCAGGCACGCACATACTCACCCCTCTGGATCACTGATCTCAGCACAAGAACAGGGACGACAGCTGCTGTTCTTTATGTTTTCTCATTACATGCCTCAGAGCAGCTTCAAGTCTCCCTGCATCCCACGGCTTACCTCCTGCTACTGTGCACCATGGAAACTCAGGTGAGACACAGGCTTCCCTAGTCTGAGCCAGTTGTTCCGCAACTTCTAACAATTTTTCTGCATTTGCTATTCCAGTGCTTTAGGGATATCTGCACAACACAGTCTATGATTTATCTTTCAGCATTTCACTCTAAAATCAGATTCATACCAGCCATGTTACCCCAAGTACACTACTAGGTCCCACTGGGTTTGTTTTGTGGGTGGCCCATGACACCTACTGGCAGGTAATGGTTATTTCACCTACTCCAGCTCAAACAACCATAAGTTAGATTCATAATTTGAAATATAAATTATAAATGTATAATTTAAAAGGGCAATATGTTGGATAACCTAACCACCCAGGGTTTCAATAACTTTTTTATTTATACCATGTATGAGGTTTACAAGACTTATGTGATTTCCCTCCTAAATCACTATTTTTTATTCTGGGGATTAGTCTTATACTCAATATTTTTTCCTTAAAAATATGGTTTGATAATAGGGCTAAGAATAAGGTGCTTTTAGAAATGGTACAGTCTTTACAGAATGATACCAAGCTTCTGAAAGAAGAGGTCTGAACTCAGAAAAAAGGATACAGACAAATTAACTTATAAAACATAGTCACCTGAGGTCCTTTTAGAAATAGTACAGACTCATATTAATTTATTAAAAGGAAAATTTGGCACTCTGGAGAAGGACACAGTCCATTTGGCACATAAAACCCAGTCAATGACAGTGGGTGCTGAAACATTATTTGAGAGAATTAATAAAGTTGAATGTATTAATCAGAGTCTGTTGAAGGAGTATGACAGATTGACTGATAAACTGTTGCCTTTTATGCATGGCAATATGCATGCTATGAAGATTATGTCCAAGGATGAAACATTATTTTTACTGGACAGACTTTATACATTGGAATCCTCAATGAAGACATTAGAACAGAACACTGGACAGGAGATCCAGACTCTACAAAAGGCAATGGTAAATAGATTTGAAGATATTGAGGAACGTATCAAATTTGATGACCAGGGACAAAAGGTACAAAGACAAAATTTAGCCTTATCAGTATGTAAAAACCACCAGAATAGCTTCCCCAGAGTTTTGCTAGCCTTTCTGGTAATGACATCAGAAAGAGTATCTGGCCCCAAATACCCTAAGATTGTCAAAAATATTCATTTTGGGAGCCCATATGTATGACTGATCTAAAGGAAATTAAACAAGCAATTGTAGCTTATGGGCTATATTCGTCCTTTGTTAAGGAAATGGTGAAAGCATGGGCTTCCAATAACAAAGCATCACCATAAGACTGGACTCAGTTAATTTCAGCAGTCCTAGAAAGTGGAACACAGTTGATTTGGAGGTGCTATTTTAAGGAAGAAGCTAAAATTTTAGAGTAACAGGAAAAAGCAAGAGGACTAGAGATTTTCCTAGATCAAATTCTAGGCAAGGAACTTTACTCTGATCCTCAGAATCAAGTTCTTTATGATTAATACCCTTTGACTCTATTTAGCACAGATGCTTTAAAAGGCTTGGGACAGGATATAGGGTCCAGGAAAGAGATTTGAATCATATCATAGCATTAAACAGGGTCAGAGAGAACTTTTAGTGACTTTTTACTAAGACTAACAAATACTGTATAAATAAGGGTAACTGATCCAGAAGCTGGATATATTATAATTGAATCTTTGGCCCATGATAATGCCAACTTAGAATACAAAAGGATCCTTGGGTCTTTAAAGATCAGATCATCACCCATGGATGAGTGGGTCTTGCATACAATGAATGTTGAGACACTTGACTATGGTACTGAAGCTTGAGTAGGAAAAGCAATGTAAGAGAAGACATCAAAATAGCAAATGATTTATTTCTGGTATAATGGGATGTATGAGAAGATATTTTAGACAAGGGATTCCTAGGAATAATGTCTCCCTTGAAAACAGCAAGAATAGAAGGACTCAGCCTTTAGGTATATGT
Organism: Ondatra zibethicus; assembly: GCA_004026605.1. Taxonomy (NCBI): domain Eukaryota; kingdom Metazoa; phylum Chordata; class Mammalia; order Rodentia; family Cricetidae; genus Ondatra; species Ondatra zibethicus. The sequence goes on along the minus strand of PVIU01012338.1, from coordinate 21,840 downwards.
AGGAGGTGTGGCAAAGGCCAAAATTGGACCAATGAATGTAGGTCAATGAAAGATAGACAAGGCAACCTGATACCATTGGGAAACACCATGGCAGGCTTCTTGCAGGACCCCATGACGAATGTGGTCTAGTCATTCCCAGTTACTGTGGAGAATGTGCCTCACCAGAAAAATTTAAAAATCCAATGCCTTTTGTAAAAAAACAATACTGGTCTGAATTATGGAATAAATGTGGAGGATGAGTCAAAAACTGCAGTAGGTCAGAGGAGATGTGTATTCTGGGAGAGTTCTATAAATAATCAAAGAACAATGATGAGAGTGTGTATAAATGGCATTTTTATTGAAGACTTACTAGACAAGGTGAAGATGTAAGTATCATTGCTCCAAAATCTTGGCATACAAATTGGCCTCTTTAAGAGGTAGATGTTCAGTTTCTAGGAATTGGAATCCTATCTCAGGTAAAACAAAGCACGAGATGGGTTAAATTCCTAGGGCCAGGAGGACAGAGAGGAAGACTGAGGCCATATGTAGCTAATATTGTGGTGAATTTGTCGGGTCATGACCTATTTCAGCAATGGAATATCCAGATTAACATTCCTGCAGCCCCAAAAACTTATGTTTCTGGGAAAATATTAGAAGATATTATAGACAATGGTCATCAGCCCTTTAGGCTATACAAGCACACAAGGTAATTGATCAACTTTCAGAGGGAATAACTGCCCTACCTTTAACATGGTTAACTGAGAAATGAATATGGGTTAAATAGTAGCCTCTTGCTGAAGAAAAGCGGAAGGCTTTAGAACAGCTGGTACAAGAGCAACTAGATGCTTGATATATTAAAGAAACTACCAGCCCTTGGAATTCTCCTGTATTTGTTGTCAAAAAGACATCTGGAAAATGGAGAATGGTGACAGATATAAGAGCTGTCAATAAGGCAATTCAACATATGGGCCTTCTAAAATCTGGAATTCCTCTGCCTTCTCTGTTACCAATAGGATGGCCTCACATAGTTATTTAAAGGATTGTTTCTTCACTATATCTTTACAAGAAAAGGATAGAGAAAAGTTTGCCTTCACGGTGCCTACTTATAAAAATTCCCAGCCTAATAAGAGATATCAATGGACCATCCTTCCACAGTGAATACTCAATAGACCCACCCTATGCCAATACTATGTCATTCAGCCTTTGGAAATAATATGTAAGCAATTTCCTAAGTCTATAATCTACCATTACATGGATGACATTTTGTTATCTGATTCAAATACAGATAATTTTGAAGGCTGTTTGAAAAAGTAAAAAAAAAATCCCCATTTTGCTAAATGGGGATTACAAAATGCTCTTAATAAGATTCAAAGAAGAGATTCTTTTATTTACCTAGGTTATAGAACTGGTTTGCAGAAGATTATAATACAAAAGGCACAAATTAGGAGAGAATGGTTTTGGACTCTTAATGACTATCAAAGATTATAGGGAGACATCTTCAATCTATGATCAGGGGTTGGGATAAAGACATGATCTAATATTTCGTTTGAATAAAACTTTAGATGGTGATAAGGACTTAAATAGTCCTGGAGAATTAACAGCTGAAGCAGAAAAGGAATTGATGATTGTTGAGTAGAAATTACTGGGGTGCACATGTGGATAGGGTGAATCCAAATCTAAATTGTATTCTAGTCATATTGTCTTCCAGAATTTCTCATACAGAAATTTTAATGCAGAGGGATGATATTGTCTTAGAATGAATCTTTCTACCATATAAACAAGGGGCTGGTAGTGTCCGCACTCCCTTCTGGGGACCTTCCGGCTTCTGAATTGAATCAACCAGTGTGTTTCAAGGATGTGTTGACCTCATAATGGAAACTAGGAGATGTGCTACATTGGGGAAGGGGTTTTGCTCTTGTTTCCACAGGAGAAGAAAAACTATGGATACCATCAAAATTAATAAAAATTCACTTTCAAAAGGAGAAGCCTCTTGAAAAGGAGAAATGACAGCTCATTCACAAAGGTGACAACCATACATCTGATAAGGAAAGCATATAGGGTTGGGGCAGGGTTCTGCTCTTATTTTTACAGGAAAATATACATCTTCAAAAATTCCAGAGACTCTGAAAATTTGATTGATGATAGAAAAAAAAATAGCTATCCACTAAGGATCATCTAGAACAAACAATATGAGTGATGATGTCAGGTAATTGATACATATGCATTTAAATATATATGAATATATAGAATAGAGATTATTTTGGAGTTGAACAATGGCTCTGTACTTCTCTAAACCCAAGTGTCTTTTTAAAAGGAACTTTCAAAGTTTCTGTCTCATATCAGGAGCCATCTGGTATGGGACAGAAGGAAGACTTTAGGAAAAATTTTGCTTTCTCCATATCTATTATGTCTATAGAGTATTCTTTATTGAATTTATGTCTCTATGAATAATGTTTAAGTTTTCCACTATGAACAATAGATTCTCCCTCAGATTCTTTTCCTGCAGTAATCTTTGAAGTTTCTAGGAAGAAGATGGAGACACACAGCAACAACTCCACCTAGTTGTGATGATATCATGATGCTGAAATGTTGCACCTTCTCATGATACTCTGGCCAGAACTACAAATAAGAAATTTGGAAAAAAGAAAACCCTATCAACTGCTCAGAAATCATTTGCAACTATTCTAGACAGTAATCTTTTTTTTAATATTCTTTTATTTTTCATTCAAAAAAATTTACACTTCCTCCCCTTCTCCCAGTCCCCTCCCACTCCCCCATATGCCTCCTCCCTCCCCCTGCTTCCTTAAGAGGGGGCAGGGTATCCTGCCCTGTAGGAAGTCCAAGGCCCTCCCCCCTCCATCCTGGCCTAGGAAGGTGTGCATCCATATAGACTAGGTTCCCAAAAAGCCAATACATGCAGAAGAGATAGGTCCCAGTGCCATTATCATTGGCTTCTCAGTCTGCCCCCATTGACAGCCACATTCAGAGATTCTGGTTTGATCATAACCTCATTCACTCCTGGTCCAGCTGGATTTGGTGAGCTCCCATTAGATCAGGCACACTGTCACGGTTGGTAGACGAGCCTCTCCCGGTCCTGATTACTTTGCTCATCTTCTCCCACCTTCTGCTCTTCGACTGGACATTGGGAGCTTAGTCCATTACTCTGATGTGAATGTGGGTCTCTGTCCCTATCTCCATCCATCGGACGAAATTTCTATGGTGATGATCAAGATATTCATCAATGTGACTATGGGACAAGGCCAGTTCAGGCACCTTCTCCTCTGATGCCCAAAAACCTAGCTGGGGACATCCCTGTGGACACCTGGGATCCCCTCTAGAGCCAAGACTCTTGCCAATCCTAAAATGACTCCCTTAATATAGATATCTTATTCCATTCTCCAATATCCACCCTTCCTCCATCTCCACCCTCTCACTCCCCCAAGCTCTCCCCAGTCCATCCCTTCTCCCTTCTCCCCCCCTCTCTCCCTTTCACCTGCTACCCCTACCTACACCCCTATCCCCATTCCCGTGCCTCCACCTTTTGCCCGGCGATCTTGTTTGCTTCCAATTTCCAGGAGGATCTATATATGTTTTTCTGTGGGTTCACCTTGCTATTTTGCTTCTCTAGGCTTGTGAGCTATAAGCTTAATGTTCTTTGTTTATGGCTAGGGTCTGCTAATGAGTGAGTACATACCATAATCATCTTTTTGGGTTTCTGATATCTCACTAAGGATAGTGTTTTCTATTTCCATTCATTTGCATGCAAATTTAAGGTTGTTATTGTTTTTTACCACTGAGTAGTATTCTAATGTGTATATATTCCACACTTTCTTGATCCATTCTTCCATTGAGGGGCACCTAGGTTGTTTCCAGGTTCTGGCTATTACAAATAATACTGCTATGAACATAGTTGCATGAATGCTTTTGTAGTATGATTGGGCATCACTTGGGTATATTCCCAAGAGTGATATTGCTGGATCTTGAGGTAGGTTGATTCCCAATTTCCTGAGAAACTGCCACACTGATTTCCAAAGTGGTTGCACAAGTTTGCATTCCCACCAGAAATGGATGAGTGGTCCCCTTACTTAACATCCTCTCCAGCATAGGCTATCATTGGTGTTTTTGATTTTAGCCATTCTGACAGGTGTAAGATGGTATCTCAAAGTTATTTTGATTTGTATTTCCCTGAACGCTAAGGAAGTTGAACATGACCTTAAGTATCTTTTGGCCATTCAAACTTCTTCTGTTGAGAATTCTCTGTTCAGATCATTACCCCATTTTTTAATTGGGTAATTTAGAATTTTAATGTCTAGTTTCTTGAGTTCTTTGTATATTTTGGAGATCAGACCTTTGTCTGATGTGGGGTTAGTGGAGATCTTCTCCCATTCAGTAGGATACCTTTTTGTCTTAATGACCATGCCCTTTGCTTTACAGAAGCTTCTCAGTTTCAGGAGGTCCCATTTATTCATTGTTGCTCTTATTGTCTGTGCCACAGGGGTTTTACATAGGAAGTGGTCTCCTGTGCCCATGTATTGCAGGCTACTTCCCACTTTCTCTTCTATCAGGTTCAGTGTGGTCGGATATACATTGAGGTCTTTAATCCATTTGGACTTGAATTTTGTGCATGGAGATAGATAGGGATATGTTTTCATTCTCCTACAGGTTGGCATCCAGTTATGCCAGCACCATTTGTTAAAGATGCTTTCACTCTTCGATTGTATACTTTTAGCTTCTTTGTCAAATATGAGGTGTTCATAGGTTTGTGGATTAATATCCGGGTCTTCAATTCGATTCCATTGATCAACATCTCTGGTTTTATGCCAATATCAAGCTGTTTTCATTACTGTAGCTCTGTAATAGAGTTTGAAGTCAGGGATGGTAATGGCTCTGGAAGTTCCTTTATTGTATAGGATTGTTTTGGCTATCCTGGCTTTTTGTTTTTCCATATAAACTTAGTTATTGTTTTCTCAAGGTCTGTGAAAAATTTTGTTGGGATTTTGATGGGGATTGCATTGAATCTATAGATTGCCTTTCTCTCCCCTTATCTCTTTAATATAGTGCTTGAAGTTCTAGCAATAGCTATAAGACAGACTAAGGAGATCATGGGGATTCGAATTGGAAAGGAAGAGGTCAAACTTTCGTTATTTGCAGATGATATAGTAGTGTACATAAGGGACCCCAAAAACTCTACCAAAGAACTTCTACAGCTGATAAATACCTTCAGTGATGTGGCAGGATACAAGAGAGGGAAATCAGAGAAACATCAACTTTCATGATAGCCACAAATAGCATAAAGTATCTTTGGGTAACACTAACCAAGGAAGTAAAAGGTCTATTTGACAAAAACTTTAAGACCTTGAAGAAAGAAGTTGAAGAGGATACCAGAAAATGGAAGGATTTCCCATGTTCCTGGATTGGTAGGATCAATATAGTAAAAATGGCAATTCTGCCAAAGACAGTAATCTTGAAACTTAACTATCACTTTACTTTTACAGGATCCCATTAAGAGAACACACACAGACACACACACACAACAGCAGGAAGCAATTATAGAGGATGAATCCCCTTATCCCAAAATAGGTTGTCCTCAGTGTTGGGAACACCATTTAGGGGATGTTGGTTATTACTTTTATTAGATAGAGGGTTGGGGTAAAAACTATGTTTGTCTTTAAAAAAAAAGTGATAATAGTGGATAATAGAGTGCATACTTGTGAGCTATTATTTATGGATAACTCACATTGTATAGTTTTTATACAAAAAGCTTGAGACAAGTTCATATTATATTTGTTATTTCTGTTTACAATATTTTACACCTATGCAAAGTTATTTTGACAGATTTTATATATGCATGCTTCTACTTCAGTTTAGGACATTTTGTATATTGATACAACTTTTATGATATGTTTTCATTTTGCATTATATATTATTCCTACCTCTGATCAAGATACTTATGCATTGATTACATTTTGAGGTCATTGTCATCATTTGTTGCACAATTGCTTACAGATTATTCTGACATAAAATTTTAGTCTTTAAGGTATACAGGTATTAAATATTATAGGTCAATAGTTGTTCATGTTTGTTGTACATAAAGTCAGATCAATTAGGTTCTTTAGATACATTGAGACTGCATTCTTTCTAGATACATAATCTCCAACAACTTCAAGGATCTGTAGAACATGGCATTTAAATGACCTAAGGTTCTTTTGACATGAGACATGAATGCTTCTGACAGCACCAATCTGTTCCTGAGAGAATGTTGAGCACTGATGAGTTTGTTTTCTTTTTGGCAAAATTGACCTTTGGGCAAGGAACTGCCCATGCCTCAACCACTGACAAAGTACATGGTATCCATAAATGAATAAGCAAGACACAATGAAAAAAGACTGTCAAATCTTGCCAAAACAGGGTAAGATGGTCCTGAAAAATTTCCTGCCTCTGAAAATGGTCTGTCAGTTACGGTAGACCTTAGCCAAAATTGGTTGCTTCAAAGTTGCAAAGAAGACTTTGGGTGATTACTCAGGTTGTTAATTGTCTATGTCACATATTGCTCACTTTGGAAGCTGTTTGATTCTACTTCCTGCCTACTCAAGTAATATTATCTCCCTTTTCAGACCTTTGATGGGTTTATAGAATAGATAGTCAAAGTTACCACCTGCTTATGATCTAGCCAAGCCACTTCCAATATAAAACTTACACTCCTTAGAATAGAATGTTTACTAAACCATTTAGCATACATTCATTGTTTAATATTGTTTATGCTGGTTGTAATTCTAATCTTATACTTGATATCTATCCCTAGTGTATATAGTTTTGTATTGGGTTTGGAACTCTGTTATTTAAACAAACGGGTGATGTGCTATTTGAGCACATTCCACTCCTTCAGCCAATATCATTTAAGTTACATGCCCACTTGGGCATGGTCTCTTATACTATAAATGCAGATGTAAAACACATACTGGCTCTCTTGCTTCTGGCTCTCTTTTCCAGCTGCTAGATTCTGTGTCTGTTCATGCAGAGGACTGTTACCCTAGACAGTGATCTGTGAGTCTACCCCTAAATATATAACCCTCTATAAGCTAGCATGGGATTTCTTTTAAGTATCCTTCTTTACCAAGGTGCTTTATTATTGGTTTAATAAAGAGCTCAATGGTCTTTACCTAGCCAGGAGGTATATGCAAGACAGCCAGACACAGAAGATGCTTGGAAGAAGAAAAACAGATATGCCTTGATATGCAGACTGAACAGTATGTATTAGTTTTCAGACATTTATATTGGCCTGTCCTTGGGGTTCTGACAGAATGCATACATCCTCAGCTGTAGCCACTAAGAGAACCTCTTGTGCATATTCACTATGTTACCTTTTAAAATGGCCCTGCGTTCCTCCCATCTCTCTCTCTCTCTTTCTTTTTCCTCTTCTGCTGTTCCTGTCTCCAAAGGCCAGTCTCTCCCTACCCCTTACATCTTTTTACATTCCTTTTTCCTTAATAAGTGTAATCAAGGTCCACATTAATTTGTACCCTGAAAATGTTGGGCACCAAATGATACATGATTTATAAAATCTCCGTGCCAGAAATTGGGGCTAAACCTGAAGATTAGAAAAGCAAAACAGCCAGTAAATGGCTCTTACCTTGACCTCAGACAAAAAATGGTGATCCTACCTCCAGGAATCTCAGAAGGAGACTGCGGGGGGTGGACTATTGGAATTAAAGGTGTGTGTCATTGTGGCTACTGGGATTAAAGGTATGTGTTGCCATAACCTGGCCTGTAAGGCTGACCAGTGGAACTGTTTTACTCTTAGGTATTTAGTCAGTCTTTATTTATTAAAATACATTTGAAATGCTACTACAGGCAGCAATGCAAGAATTCATTCAACAACCTAAAAAGCAACATGGTAACACCAGAAACCAGTGGTCATACAACAGGAAGACCTGGTTATTTTAACCCAGAAGAAACAGAAGAAATTGACCTTAAATATAACTTTATGAAGAAAATAGAGACCCTAAAAGAGGAAATAAAAAATCTCTTAACGACATGGAGGAAAAGACAACAAAAATTGGGAGAAATCAATAAATCTCTTAAAGAACCCCCCAAAACAATAAAAAGCAATCAAGCAATTGAAGTAAACAGTTCAAGACTTGAAAACTGAAATAGAAGCAATAAAAAAAACACAAACTGAGAGAATTTTGGAAAAGGAAAATCTAGGTAAATGAACAGGAACTACACATACACGCAAAGCCACCAGAATAAAAGAGATAGAAGACAGAATTTCAGGCATTGAAGGTATGATAGAGGAAATAGATACATTGGTCAAAGAAAATGTCACATCCAACACAAAACATCCAAGAAATCTGAGGCACCATGAAAAGACCAAACCTAAGAATAATAGGAATTGAAGGACAAGAATTCCAGTTCAATGGCACAGAAAGTATATTCAACAAAATCATAGAAGAAAACTTTCCCAACCCCAAAATAGGATATGCCCATGAAGGTACAATAAGCTTACAGAACACCAAATAAACTTGATCAAACAGTTCCCTTACCATATAATAATGAGAACTTTAAATGTACAGAATAAAGAAAGAATATTAAAGCTGCAAAGGAAAAAGTCAAGTAATAATATAAAGGCAGACCTATCAGAATTACATCCAGCTTCTCAATGGAAACCATGAAAGCCAGATTGCTGTGGACACTAAACAACCATGGTTGCCAGCTAGATGAATATATCCAGCAAAGATTCCATTCACTATCAGTGGAGAAAACAAGATATTTCATGACAAAAACAGATCAAAAGAATACCTATCCAAAAATCTTTTCTTACATAAAGTACTAGAAGGAAAACTCCAAACCAAAAAAGCTAGCTGCACCCATTAAAAACACAAGCAGCAGATAACCCCACATCAGTAAATCCCAAAGAAGGGATACACAAACACTATCACCGAAAAATTACAGATATTAACACTCACTGGTCATCAATATCTCTTAATATCAAAGTGCTAATTTTACCTATAAAAAGACACAGTCAAAGAGAATAGATACAAAAACAGGATAAATCCTTATGTTGCATACAAGAAACACATCTTAACCTCAAAGACAGACATTACCTCAGAGTAAAGGGCTGGGAAAAGATTTTTCAATCAATTGGACCTAAGAAACAAGTGGGTATAAAAATACTAACATGCAACAAAATAGACTTCAAATTAAAATCAATCAAAAGATATGGAGAAGGCCATATCATACTCATCACAGGAAAAATCCATTAAGATTTTTCTCAATCCTGAACATCAGTAACCAAAACACAAGAGCACTGACCTATGAAAAAGAAACATTACTAAAGTTTAAATCACACATCAAACCACACACACTAATAGTAGAAGACTTCAACACCACACTCTCACCAATGGAAGGTCAGCCAAACAGAAATTTAACAGAGGAATAAGAGAACTAACCGATGTTATGACTCAAATGGATTTAACATACATCTATAGAACATTTCACCCAAACACAAAAGAATATGCCTTCTTCACAGCACCTCATGCAACCTTCTCTAAAATTTACCAAATACTCAGTAACCAAAAAACCTCAACAGAAACAAAAGAATTGGAATAACCCCCTGTATCTTCTCAGTTAAACATGGTTTAAACTTAGAATTCAACAACAACACTAATTGCAGAAATCCCAAAAACTCATTGAAATTGAACAGTGCTCAAATGAATCTCCACTGGGTCCAGGAACAAATAAAGAAAGAAATTAAAGACTTACTAAAATTCAATAAAAATGAACACACAATATACCAAAGCTATAGGACACTATCAAAGCAGTGCTAAGAGGAAAGTTTATAGCACTAAATGCCTACATGAAGAAAGTGGACAAATCTCATGCTAGTAAACCTGACAGCTCTAGAACAAAAATAAGCAGACTCACTAAGGAGGAGTAGAAGACAGGAAATAATCAAGTTGAGGTCTGTAAATATGTTTTATTGCCATTGTTTAATAAAGAAGCTGATTTTGGCCAGAGGTTTAAAAGAATACAGCCAGGCTGGAAAAGATATATAGAGAGAGCAGGCAGAGTTAGGGAGATGCCAAGTAGTCAACATCAGAGACAGACATGTTAGAATCTTTCTGGTAAACCACAAGTCTCATGGTAAAATAAAATAATAGAAATGGGTTAATTTAAGATGTAAGTGATAGCTATAAATATGCTTAAGCCATTGGCCAAATAGTATTGCAGATAATACAATTTCTGTGTGATTGTTTTGTGTCTGGGCAGCAGGGAACAAACAAGCAGTCTCTGCCTACAATTAACTTTAAATTTTCTAAATTCTAGGAGAAAGCAACATCAGATGTGGAGAGTAGAAAAACTACTGAATTAATCAACCTGTATTCTTTAAAGATGTTGTGACCTCAGAATGGAAATCAGGACATGTCTTATGTTGGGAAAGGGGTTTTGATATTTTTCCAGAGGAGAATAAAATTTATGCATACCATTAAAATTGGTAAGGATTAGATTTGAAAAAGAGACAATTCTTGATTAGATGAGGTGTGGCTGTTCAATCCCAAAGTTATTAGAGAAGTATAAGTTCATAGGATAAAAGCAGAACAAGATGTATTTCATACTAGTTATCAGTAATAAGCATCCCAGCTTACCAGATATTAATAGTTGGTGTTTACACGACAAGCAGCATGTTTATAAAGCTAATTTTAGAAGCCTCTCCATAATTGCACTAATGAATCATGCCTATCCTTGGGCAAAGCCTTCAGTGTTAATGATAAATTGTTCTTTATCAAATATTTGTTGGTCTGATAATAATTCCCATTATGAAATTATATTAATAAACAAAGAGCACAATTATATACTACAAGGTTCTAGAAAAATCAGCACATGATAAAACTAGTCAAGATACAAATTATGATTAAAAATTTAAATAATGCAGAAGTTTAGAATCAAAATTAAAAATGTAGATACAGAACATGGTAAAAAATTTTAAGTAGTAAAACACTATAAAATTAATTAAAGATTTTTAAGGAGTTAGGATTGATAAAGCATCATCCATTCTAACCAAAAGAGAGAGAATGCCCAAAGTACTAAAATCAGAGATGAACAGGAAGTCCGTAGAATAGAGTAAAATAAAATCCAAAGAAACATTAATGAATATTTTAAAACATGTTCCCCAAATTGAGACATACAGCATAGGTATGTAGGAGGAGGGCCCACTTGTTCGTCCTGGTTGCCCTGAAATAACCACACAGAATTAAATCACTGCTTGGCCCATTAGCTCTAGTTTCTTATTGGCTAACTCTTATATTAATTTAACATATTTCTAATGATCTGTGTATCACCTTGTGGCAGTGGTTTACCGGCAAAGCATGTCTATCTCCAGCAGCGATCCATGGCATCTCCTACTCTGCCCTTCTTCATCTCAGCATACAGCCTAGCTTTCCCCTGCCTAGTTCTGTTATTTCCTGCCATAAGCTAAAAGAAGTTCTTTATTAGCTAATGAAAGCAACACATAGACAGAAGGACCTCCTATACCAATAGGTACATTCATAAACATTTACAGCCTAATATAATTAAACCAGGAAGATATACACAAACTAAATGGGACTATAAAAAAGAAAATATTCTGTCAGTTATTCTAAGCCTTAGCCAAAGTTTACTGTATCTTTTTCAATTTTTTTATTTTTTATATTCTTTTATTTTTCATTCAAAATTTACACTTCCTCCCCTTCTCCCAGTCCCCTCCCACTCCCCCATATGCCTCCTCCCTCCCCCTGCTTCCTTAAGAGGGGGCAGGGTATCCTGCCCTGTAGGAAGTCCAAGGCCCTCCCCCCTCCATCCTGGCCTAGGAAGGTGAGCATCCATATAGACTAGGTTCCCAAAAAGCCAATACATGCAGAAGAGATAGGTCCCAGTGCCATTATCATTGGCTTCTCAGTCTGCCCCCATTGGCAGCCACATTCAGAGATTCCAATTTGATCATATGCTCATTCAGTCCTGGTCCAGCTGGATTTCGTGAGCTCCCATTAGATCAGGCACGTTGTCTCGGTTGTTGGACCATCCCCTCGTGGTCCTGACTTCCTTGCTCATCTTCTCCCACCTTTTGCTCTTCGACTGGACCTTGGTAGCTCAGTCCATTGCTCTGATGTGAATGTGGGTCTCTGTCTCTATCTCCAGCCATCAGATGAAATTTCTATGGTTATGATCAAGATATTCATCAATGTGACTATGGGACAAGGCTAATTCAGGCACCCTCTACTCTGCTGCCCAAGTACCTAGCTGGAGACATCCCCACATTTACTGTATCTTTACTCTTTTTCTTCCCTCTCTCACATGTACTTACATTTTTCAAACACGCTGTGTCTTCTTTAGAGGTCTTTTGTGTCTGAATCGGTCCTATTGTATATCTGAAATCCTTTTCTGTCCAGTAGTGTTTCTTAAAATGTTAAGCATAAAAGAGCCAAGCATCAGCATGACTAGGACTAGGGCTGCTTTGCTTTTTGGCCTCACTCAGTCCAACATGTTGGAGGTCCATTCACTGCCTCTAAGAGCCATTATCCCCACCCCAGATCAAGGGTTGAATTGAAGCAGGTCTGTGTTGCCATTAAGCAAGTTGTAGCACTTCATTCAGAAACTTCATTTAAATGCACCATAGCCATACCTCCTGAAAGAGTCAGAGCCATTTGTGCTGGCAATCCAGAAAGCTGCCATTTTGAAACTGCACTTTTTTTTTCTTTTTTTCTGCTAACACTGAGTCAGGACAACCTCTCTTAAAGGAACTGCAGCATGCCACCAGCAAGCAGATATGCAACTATGTTTTGTTTTTAGAGTCTAGAATTCCTTTCCAAGCCCTCTCAGGTTTTATGTGGATTTAGCTACCACACATTGGAGCACCAATCTGTTGTAGCAGGCTGCTTATTTGTTCCCAGCTTCTCAACCCCAAAATAACCACACAGAAACTGTATTAATTAAAACACTGTTTGACCTATTAGCTCTTTCTTCTTAATTGGATAGCTCTTACATCTTAATTTAACCCATTTCTACTAATCTTTACTAATTTCTACTAATGGTTATGGCTTCCTGGCAAGTTTGCATCCGGCATCTGTTTCTGGCAGGGCTACATGGTTTCTCCTGACTCTGCCTTTGTTCTCCCAGCATTTAGTTTAGCTTTCCCTACCTAGCTCTGTTCTGCACTGTTATAGGCCTAAAGCAGTTTCTTTATTAATCAATGGTAATCACAGCATACAGAGAGGAATCCCACATTGAATTTAGACGCCATGATTCTGGTGTAATTATTGTGACTTTCACATCTGTGTCAACAAGAAATCAATGACAATGTCTTACCAAATTGGCTGACAATGTCAGTGAACTGTGAGGTGTAGCACATTTGAAAAGAGAACTCAGGCAGTGAACAGCCTGCTTGAAAACATCTGTGGCTGCTAGCATGTAGCCATGAGCTGTGAGAGGCAGCCCAAGGAGAAGGGGTGTAGGAAAAATCCCAAAATCTATAGGAGAGATAAAGAGAGAGAGAGAGAGAGAGAGAGAGAGAGAGAGAGAGAGAGAGAGAGAGATCTGAAAAATGCACAGGGGATTGTGTGAAACAAAACATTTGTGGTGAGTAGGGGGTAGCCTGAAGGCAAAACCAGTTGATCTAGGGTAGGTAAGCCCTGTTGTATTTGGAGTCCAGGTGCTTCTGGAGTTTGGATGACAGTTGGATACTGTTTCAGAGAGACTGCAACAGGAAAATTGCAAACTCACTCAGAGACTTGGGGAACAGAGAAAAGAAAGACTTGCCAGGCAGAGCAAGAACCCCACATGAAGCTCTGGCCTGTGCCAGTGGTTACAAAGTCACAGGCAAGTGGCTTTTTCATGAATTCCTGACTTTAATTTGGGCACCAATATTTAGCATGTGTGTTAATAGGTCTTAATAATAAAAGCCCAGAGTTAGATATAGGGGAAGGAGCTGAGAGATTAGAGAGGCAAGGATAAAAACAACAGCCACCTTACTTCTCAACTTCCCAATCAAACAGAGACAGAGTTTCTCTTTCCTTCTGTCTTATCACTTCCTCTTTCTGCTCAGCCATATCACTTTCTGTCTGTCTGTATAGACCTCCAGACCTTTATGGTTAGCTAGTAGCTACCTCTGCCCTCTGATTTTTAGCAAGCTTTATTTGTACAAAGAAAATATCACCACAGCCTGTATCTTGGAACTTATGTCAATCAACATTTTTAGGGAAAAAAACAAGATAGGCATACGGGGGACTAGTTAGCAGGTAGGAACACCAAGCCATTGGGTTGGGGGCATGAGGAAGCCAGAAGGACACCAAGTAAGCAAGGGGTATAGCTTGTGGTGCAGGAGAGGTAGAGACACTAGGGCATGCAGTATACACCTAGGCAGCTAGGGCTGAAACACTGATGCAGTTTGAGGGACCCCAAAGCAGGCTGCCTCATTGTTGTTGTTCCCCCACTGTTTTTAGTAGTTCAGTCTTCTTCTGTGTTGTCCTCCTCTCCTTATGTCTGCAACATTGAGAAACACTGAGATAGCCAGGTGGACACCCAGATAACAGAAGTGTCCACTGAGGCAGCCAGGGGGGTCAATGAGGAGGTCAAAGATGGTCAAAGGTGGGACATTAATGAAGACATGGCAACACCAAAGCCACAAAGAGGACTATGGCACTGAGGAAGCAAGGGGGAAACCCAGGCAGCTTAGAAAAAACAAAGACATCTGGGAGGACATGGAGGCAGCCAGAAGTGTTACACTGAGGCTACCTCTGGCACTCTGAGCTAGCTGGTGGGACACTGAGGTACTCAGGAGGAATACTAAAGAAGCTAAGAGGGAACACTGAGGCAACAAGTTGGGTACACTGAGGCAGTCATGGGGCAGGGAACATCATAGGCCTCTAACAGACTCACTGTATCAAGGGTAAATATTAGAATAGAATAGTTGTTTCGTAGAACTTTAACTTTGATGGAAATTTTTGGAATCAGTTATTGCTTTCTGTGATTTAGAGAGATATTTTTCTGAAGCATCCTTACAACCTTTGCATGTCTTTGGTCACAAGATACTTCTGGAACACCTGAAGCTCTTGGATTATTGGTTAATGGCAAGGCTACACTGTAGTATGAATTTTAGTTGATCTTAATAAAAAAAAACTCAGAGTCACATATTAGGGGGTCAATGATGAAGGATCATAGAAGCAGAGCAGCCAGCCACTAGAAAATTTTCACCTCTACCAATGCTTAGACTGAAAGGGCAGTCCTGTCCTCAGACAGTGTGGAGGCCCAAAAATGCGAGCCTACTTTATCTTGACTGAAGGTCTGATAGTTGGAGCTTACTTCTGTTTCTTCAAGGTTATCGTCTGCTTCTACCTCAAACAAAGGTCAAACCTTGAGTTATATAAAAGAGTTCTGCTTTCTCAAGGTCATTGTCAACAGATGTAGCTAACATCCAGACCTGGTATTTCATGTATTGAGAAGTAGATCTGTTTCTACCTTAAACAAAAGTCTAAGGATCCAACTAAGTTCCTACTCACTTAGGGATATAATTATGAATTCCACCCAGGGAGTGGTTTGCCTACAGAATGTGTAGGTCTAGGTTGTGAGCATTACTTGTCTTGTTCTGGCAACAGAATCTTTAAGTAGAAATGTAACCTGCAGTCCTTCAACTGATTTGTTCATTTCCTTGTATCATGTTCATGCCATTTTTTAAATCTTACTCCTAGCTTTTGGGGCTGGAGTATTTAAAGAAATGAAAATTATACATGAGCAATTTCAGTATTCACTGTAACTGCCTGCTGGTACTATGCTATGTTTCTGTTTTATTATTTTCACTAACATCTTCATTCTCTTTATTTATTTTTCTAATTCCCATGCTCCTACCTTGCTAAGTGGTATCCTTGTCAAAGCTGGTCTTTCACAAGACTGCTTCCTCAGACTGTATCCTCAAAGTTAATGCCTAGACTGCACTCTCCTCAGACTGCAATGAACTCCTTTCCCCTTCTGTCCTATATTCCTATCTCTGCACAGCCTGTCTTCACCTCCCTAGTATTGGGATTAAAGGTGTGGGATCCCAAGTGCTGAAATCACCTTTGTGTGAGCTCTGTTTCTCTTTTAAACAAATTCAATCTTGGGTAACCAAGGGTGACTTTAAACTAAAAGAGATCCCTGTGATTCTTTCTCTTGAATCCTGGGATTAAAGGTGTGTACCACCACTCCCTGAACAGTGACTTAGCTCTGCACTCTGATCTTCAGGCAAGCTTTATTTGTTAAAACACAAACAAAGTATCACTGAAGTACACAATATGGACTAAAATAGTAGGGGCACAATCCTTCAGAAAAACACTTGGATTAGATCATGGGCTTTGTATGATGACCTTCTCTGCCCTAAAAGCAAATTTGTATAGCATTCATTAAATACACCTCTGTACTGCTGCTTGAGTTTCAGTTTAACAGAGGCTAGGCTTTTCTGCTGCCACACAGACCTAAAGATTTCATCTTGCTGTGACCTCTTACTTCAACTAATACATACAACACAGAACACCAGACAACAGGACACTGAGGCAGCTGACGGTGCTCTGTGGAAGCCAGCAGTACATGCTAGCAGCAGAAGTGTGCATACCAAGGCATCCAGGGGTACAATAAAGTATTATGGCAAGACATTGATGCAGCTGTGGATACATGAAAAAAGCATAGGGGACATTGAGGCAACCTGGGTGATATACAGACAGTCGTGGGGACACCAAGTCACCCAGAAAGATACTGAGGCTGTGGGGAAGCACTGAGACAGCCTGAGGGATACTAAATATCTGGGGAAGGCAATGAGGCAGTTTGGGTGACAGGGAGGGAGCAGGGAAACAGCAAAGGGGCATGAGGGCCTGGCCCAGCTAGATAGACCTCCAGATATCCTGTGGGACTACAAGGTAACCAGTCGGGGGCAACACTGAGGCATGTGGGGGTACACTGAGACATTCATGGGAGATACATAGGCATCTGTTGTTTAACTCACGCAGCTGGAGAGACACAATCTGTAGGGGGGGCACTGAGACAGCCTGGGGAAAACTGTGGAAGTTTGAGGAAATGGAACACCAAGGCAGATAAGGTACAACATCGAGGTAGACCATGGCATGCTGAGCCAGCCATGGCACACCAAAGTATCATAAGGGAACTCTGAGACAGTGGGAGGCACCCACCAGGAAGTTGTTGAGGCTACCTAGACAGTCTGTTGGCCATTGAGGCAGCCAGAGACACTGAAGGAGTTGTGGGTCATGTATTGAGACAAATGTAGCTGGTTGAACACTGTGGAAAATGGAGGAGTGATGATGACAAAGAAACACTCAGGCAAGTGATGAGGCAACAAAGCAGGGTGGGAACATTGATGTAGCTCAGGTAGGGTAACTGAGGCAGCTGGTACAACCCAGAGGAATCTGGGTTCACCTAGAGATTTTAGGTAGGTTGGACTTCAAGGTAGCCTGGGTATTTCTGAGGCAGCTTGGGGGGCTCAGAGTTAGCCTAGGGTACAGTGAGGCTGCTGAGAGGACACTGAGGTTGTGGGGCTTTTTTTTATAATAAGCTGTTTTGCTAAGCAACTACCAGAGTCTATGACTCAGTACTCCAGGTCAACTCACCACTGGGACCCAGGGTGATTAAGCACAGTTGAGAATAATGGCCACACATAAGACTAGGACTTTCTTGGGTAAGGTGTATGACAGGAACTGAGGAAGCCTTAAAGAACAGGCATTTCCTAATTGAAGCTCCTTTTAGTATCAGTGTAAAACATTTATATGACTCAGTTCATCCAAATAGCTTAAGCTTAACAAGTTTAGTAAAGACAAGGAGACTAAACATATATTCTTAAGCACGAACAGACCTTGACTAAAGATAGACATTCTCCAAGACAGTATTTCTCAACCTTCCCAATGCTTTAACCCTTCATTACAGTTACCCATGTTGCAGTGAACCCCCAACCATAAAATTTTTCTCATTGCTTTTTCATAACTAACTGAAATTTTGGCATTGTTAGGGATCTCAATGCAAATATTTGACATGCAGGAGGTCCCAGGCTACCCTTATAGAAAGATCTTTCAACGTCCAAAGGGTTGAGATGAAGGAGCAGAATAAACTCCACTTTGAAAAAGAATATTGTTTTAGACAGGACCTAATTAAGAGCAGAGCAAAGTCATAAACATTCCCAAGAAACTGCCTGCCCTGGTCAAAGTTACCCATCAGGGTTCCCAAACAACATATGTTTATGTCTGCTTGCTTCAAATGTCCATGTGGGTACCTGATTAACCACTGTTTTGACTGTTTTGAAATTCTCCTATACCCCAAGCAATGAATTTGAAAGTTGTATTCTTTTATCTAATCCCCAAATGCCAAGGTTTGTGGCACCCTGCTTGCAGTTTATCCCTTTGAAAACCCCCTATCATAAAGCCTTGGGGCCATTCTCCCCCACCCATTGCAGTGGTGTGGTGGATTTTGGTCTGAGTTAGCTAGCTTGTGATTGATCAACTCCAATGTGTTTGCATTGGATACCAGCTCTGTGGTTGTCTTTGGGGGGCCTGTGACATGGGCATAGCAGAGACTTGTAGGCTGAGAAGCTGCTCCAAGCTCTTTGCCAAACTTCCTAGGTCATTCTCTTGCTGAATTACAAGAAATGGACATGCCAGTTTCTGGTTAGTATTTGCTGCTTTTGACTGTGTCGGTAACTTTTAACCTTTCATTTTAAGTACAATATTAACAATATAAAACATTTTATAAACTTAAAATTGCCCATAGCCTTATAAATCTATATATTTAAAAAAAACTGTTCCTTAAAATTGCAGTTATTTAAAACTCTGTCAAACTCCAAAATTTTCTCTTAAAAAGTTTGGAATCTCTCAAATATCTTTGTTTAATATCAAAAATAAAGTACCCTTTTTATTTTAAGAAGAATAAAACATGGCATAACTATAATCTGTATAAGACAAAACAGAGCTGCAACAGTGCAAAAAAGCCAAAGCTCAATATCTGGGATTCATTCATGATTATTTTGCTATTCTCTAGACGTTTGTGTCACCTTTTTGGTCCCACTCTTGGCAGCATATACATAGCCTGCCTTCTAGATCCCAGCCTGCTCCATTTCACTGTGGCTTGTGTTTCTGGTGACTATCTCTCAACAGTAACATTTCCAAAACTGTTAAGGTTCCCCATGGCCAGTGGACTCTCTTGGGAACTATAGGATGGCCATACATTTAAAACCCTCAGCTGTGGACCGGGACTGAATGAGCATATGATCAAACTGGACTCTCTAAATGTGGCTGCCAATGGGGGCTGACTGAGAAGCCATCAACAATGACACTAGGACCTATCTCTTCTACATGTATTATCTTTTTGGGAACCTAGTCTATTTGGATGCATACCTTCCTAGGCTGGGATGGAGGGGGGAGGGCCTTGGACTTCCCACAGGGCAGGGCACCATGCCCTCTTTTAAGGAAGCAGAGGGAGGGAGGAGGGGGGATCAGGAGGGGACTGGGAGAAGGGGAGGAAATGTAAATTTTTTTGAATGGAAAAAAATAAAAGAATATGGGGAAAAAACCCATCAACTGTTCCCCATGATGTCCCCATGTCTTTAAAGTCACCGTATTAACTGGGTGACCCTTAAATGACAAAGTTTAGTTTCTAGAGCCATGTGTACATTCCTTTGTATAAAAGCACTGAGGTGCAGCTTTAATATCTCATTAGTCAACCATTTTTTAAAAAATACTATCTTTTATAAACATTTTTTCAGGACAGGACATGAATTAAACAGAATTCTACCACAATCTTGAAGAACTATTGTTGACTCATTTGTAGGCTCCACTTCACATGGTCACCTTTAATCAAGGTGGTAGTTAAACCACATGACATCCATCATTTATGACCATAGCAGAGATGATTGGCAGACAAGTGACTGCTCAAAGATGATGAAATCACATGACATTCACCTTCTCTAGCCCTAAAAAAGTAGCAACGAGTCATGTGACTGACTAAAAATGATGGTAATCCAAAACAGAATCATGCCATATAATTCATTTAAAATTATCCATGCATAGACTTTTAACTATCAATTCCCAACGTTTCTATTTTTAACTGTTTTCTTCATATTTTATAGATATTTACCCATATCCAACAAAATAAATTTATAAATCTCAAGGTACAGAATGTTCACATAAGCCAAGTCTAATTTTTTGGCTGTTCTACTTTGCTTTCTTCTCCTAGTCAGTTCATCAGGAACTCAAACTGACAGAGTGATATATAGGAAATTTGAAATAAGCATGACTGTGTCTAGTGAAGAAAGAGCCACAATACACTAGAGTTAGCTGTTCAAAAACACATCTGAACTCCTGCTAACCAGAATCCAGTTACAAGAGCTCAGAGATAAATTCTGAGCCCCAACCATAAATGCAGCTATGGCAGCAGATGACTGACTGCTGTTAGCAACAGAGACAGCAGAAATATTCAAACCATTTCTGTTTCAGCTCCATGATTTCAGCAAAACTTATGACCACACCAGAAAACACAGACAAAGCTTTCCAACATAACAAGGAGACACAATTCTTGGGAGAAACAAACAAAGCTTTTATAAACACACCAGAAAACCCGCAGAGAAAAACTTTCCAGCAAAACTAACATGCACAACGTTCTCCAGAAACAGCAAACTTTCCAATAAGAGGAACAAAACTTACATTTTTGACCCATTTTTAGAGTCCTGAAAGTGGTCCTGGATGAGGAAACACACTGAGCCTGTTCCATAGGACAAAGAAGAAACAGTCCACAGAACAATACAGAGTCCTCCTGTCACCCAGAGGCAAACTGACACTGAGGCTGTGACCTCAGGTTAGTCTGCAGATTTGACCCATGTTGTCTATCGAGAGAAACCATAGGGATCCAATTCTGTTCAGAAATGTACCTTTCCTAGGTACCCTACGTTCAACACTCCAGCAATCGGTCTAGATTGTTTACAGGCAAATGAAGATTTCAGAAAAATACAGATTTCTGGGCACAGTTACAGATTAACTATAGAAGAGAGGAGATGGGAATAAAACACATAGAACTTCCCAGACTATGAAGACGCCATTGGTGGTAGATCCAAGAACTTGGGGGATCCTGGAAGAAACTTCAACTGTTATTCTAGAGTCACAGGGATTTTTAAAAGACAGACTGAATCCATACGCAAAAGGAAAGAGACTTTATTCAAGTTTGAACTCAGATTGTCTATTTGTTGCATCAGTAAGAGCAAAGACTCCGAGACCTGTTGAAACTAAAGAAACTAAATACACTTTCAAAAGAACGTATTATGTTTAAAACTAAAGAATGTAGACAGAAATGCCACACTCCATTTACTTCTAACAATGCTTTGAACAATGTGAACAGAGTGTTTCTCTTTAGAGAGAAATGCATGATTGTTTCTCACATAAGCTTATAACGCTGATAAAAGTGATAAGAATACTGAAAAGAAGATGCGTCTTTCAGAAACCTTCTTGTGTTTCTTTGGTGCAAACTCACCATTCAGTTAAGAAGCTAAATACACTTTCAAAAGAACGTATTTATCTTTAAAACTAAAGAATGTAGAAAGAAATGTCACACTCCATTTACTTCTAACAATGCTTTGAACAAAGTGAACAGAGTGTTTCTCTTTAGAGAGAAATGAATGTTTGTTACTCACATAAGCTGATAATGCAGTTAACAGTAAAGAGAATACTGAAAAGAAGATGCGTCTTTCAGGAACCTTCTTGTGTTTCTTTGGTTCAAACTCAACATTCAGTTAAGAAGCCAAATACACTTTCAAATTAATGTACTTATCTTTAAAACTAAAGAATGTAGACAGAAATGCCACACTCCATTTAC
>PVIU01012337.1:40275-60694 GCA_004026605.1 Ondatra zibethicus | reverse complement strand
CCCTTCTCCCTTCTCCTTCCCCTTCTCCCCTTTGCCCACCCCCACCCTCACGCCTACCTCCACCCCTAACCCCACTCCTGTGCTTCCAACCTTTGCCCGGCCATCTTGTTTTGTTCCAGCTTCCAGGAGGATCTATATATCTTTTTCTTTGGGTTCACCTTACTATTTGGCTTCTCTGGGCTTGTGAGCTATAAGCTTAGTGTCCTTTGTTTTATGGCTAGGGTCCACAAATGAGTGAGTACATACCATAATCATCTTTTTGGGTTTGGGTTACCTCACTCAGGATAGCGTTTTCTATTTCCATCCATTTGCATGCAAAATTCAAGATGTCATTGTTTTTTTTCTACCGCTGAGTAGTATTCTATAGTGTATATATCACACTTTCTCGATCCATTCTTCCATTGAGGGGCATCTAGGTTGTTTCCAGGTTCTGGCTATTACAAACAATGCTGCTATGAACATAGTTGCACAAATGCTTTTGTAGTATGATTGGACTTCTCTTGGGTATATTCCCAAGAGTAGTATTGCTGGATCCTGAGGTCACTATAGAGTGAGTACATACCATAATCATCTTTTTGGGTTTGGGTTATCTCACTAGGGTAGTGTTTTCTTTTCCAATCCATTTGCATGCAAAATTCAAGATGTCATAATGGATGATTTTTTTTTATGTGTTCTTGGATTCTGTTTGCCAGTATTTTATTGAGAATTTTTGCATCGATGTTCATGAGGGAGATTGGTCTGTAATTCTCTTTCTTGGTTACGTCTTTGTGTGGATTTGGTATCAGGGTAACTGTAGCTTCATAAAAAGAGTTTGACAATGTCTCTTCTGTTTCTATTATGTGAAACACCTTAAGAAGTATAGGTATCAGCTCTTCTTGGAAGTTCTGGTAGAATTCTGCAATAAAAACATCTGGTCCTGTGCTTTTTTTGGTTGGGAGGTTATTGATGACAGCTTCTATTTCCTTGTGATGTATAGGTCTATTTAAATTGTTCACCTGGTCTTGATTTAATTTCAGACTATGGTATTTTTCTAAAAACCAGTCCATTTCTTATACATTTTCCATACAGGCTTTCGTAGTAAGACCTAATGATTTTCTCAATTTCCTCAGTGTCTGTTTTCAGGTACCCCTTTTCATTTCTGATCTTGTTAATTTGAGTGTTCTCTCTCTGCCTTTTGATTAGTTCAGGTAGGGGTTTGTCGATCTTGTTGATTTTCTTAAGGAACCAGCTAATTTTTCATTGATTTTTTGGATTGCTTTCTGTGTCTCTATTTTGTTGATTTCAGCCCTCAGTTTGATTATTTCCATTCTTCTTCTCCTCCTGTGTGAGTCTGCTTCCTTTTTTTTCCTAGCGCTTTCAGGTATGCTGTTAAGTCACTAATGTGTGCTTTCTACATTTTCTTTATGTGGGCACTAAGTGCTATGAACTTTCCTCTTAGCACTGCTTTCATAGTGTCCCATAGATTTGGGTATGTTGTGTCTTTATTTTCATTGAATTCAAGGAAGACTTTAATTTCTTTCTTTATTTCTTCCTTGACCCAGGAGTGTTTCAGTAGTTGACTGTTCAGTTTCCATAAGTTTGTAGGCTTTCTGGGGTGGAATTGTTATTAAATTCTTTCTTTACTCCATGATGATCTGATAAGACACAGGTGGTTATTCCAATTTGTTTGTATCTGTGGATGTTTGCTTTGTTACCGAGTATGTGATCAATTTTCGAGAAGGTTCCATGAGATGCTGAGAAGAAGGTATATTCTTTCCTGTTTGGGTGGAATGTTCTATGGATGTCTATTAAGTCCATTTGATTCATTACTTCTCTTAGTTCTCGTATTTCACTATTAAGTTTCTGCCAGTTTGACCTGTCCGTTTGTGAGAGAGGAGTGTTGAAATCTCCTACTATTAGTGTGTGGGGTTTGATGTGTGCTTTGAGTTCTAGTAATGTTTCTTTTATATATGTGGGTGCTTTTATATTAGGGGCATATATATTCAGGATTGAGACTTCATCCTGATTGATTATTCCTGTTAAGGGTATAAAATGTCCATCTCTATCTCTTCTGATTGATTTTTGTTTGAAGTCAATTTTGTTAGTTATTAGTATAGCCACACCCACTTGTTTCTTAGGGCCGTTTGATTGAAAAACCTTTTCCCAACCGTTTACTCTGAGATAATGTTTGTCTTTGTGGTTGAGGTGTGTTTCTTGTAAACAGCAGAATGTTGGATCCTGTTTTTGTATCCATTCTCTTAACCTGTGCTTTTTTATAGGTAAATTGAGTTCATTGATATTAAGTGATATTAATGACCAGTGGTTATTAACTCCGGTTATTTTTTTTTTGGTGGTAGTGTTTGTGTGTTGAGTTGTGCTGCTGGAGGCTTGTCAGATGCCTGTGTTATTATGGGTGTTGTTGGCTTCCTTGGTTTGTGGATTTCCTTCTAGTACTTTCTGTATGGCTGGTTTTGTGGTTACATATTGTTGAAATCTGTTTTTGTCCTGGAATATTTTGTTTTCTCCATTGATGGTGAATGCAAGTTTTGCTGGGTATAGTAGTCTGGGCTTGCATCCATGGTCTCTTAGTCTCTGCAGCACATCTATCCAATACCTTCTGGCTTTCATGGTTTCCATTGAGAAGTCAGGTGTAATTCTGATAGGTTTACCTTTATATGTTACTTGCCCTTTTTCCTTTGCAGTTCTTAATATTCTTTCTTTATTCTGTATGTTTTCTGTTTGATTATTATACGTTGAGGGGAGTTTTTTTATTTTTTTTTCTTATCCAATCTATTTGGTGTTCTGTATGCTTCTTGTACCTCGTAGGAATATCCTTCTTTAGGTTGGGAAAGTTTTCTTCTATAATTTTGTTGAATATATTTTCTGGGTTTTTGAGCTGTAATTCTTCTCCTTTTCTACCCCTATTATTCTTAGGTTTGGTCTTTTCATGGTGTCCTAGATTTACTGGGTGTTTTTTGTTAAGAATTTGTTGTTTTCTTTGATCAATGAGTTTATTTTCTTTATCGTATCTTCAGCGTCTGAGATTCATTCTTCTATCTCTTGTATTCTGTTGGTTAAACTTGTCTCTGTAGTTCCTGTTCGTTTACTCAGATTTTCCATTTCCAGAATCTCCTCGATTTGTCTTTTCTTTATTACCTCTATTTCAATCTTCAGTCTTGGACTGTTTCCTTCATCTGTTTAATTGCTTTTTCTTGGTTTTCTTTGATTTCTTTGAGGAATTTATTAATTTCTTCCAGTTTTTTGTTTGTCATCTCCTCCATTTCTTTAAGGGAGTTTTTCATTTCCTCTTTAAATGTTTCCATGATTTTTATTAAGTAACGTTTAAAGTCATTTTCTTCTACTTCTTCTGGAATAGGTTATTCAAATCTTCTTGTTGTGTGCTCACTGGATTCTCGTGTTGTCATGGTGCCTTTCATGTTGTTGGAGGAATTCTTGCATTGGTGCCTGCCCATCTTTTCCTTCAAATACAGTGAGGAGAGTCTTGGCGTCTTGATCCAATCTTTGCTGTGAATGAGAGTGTACTTCGAAACTTTTCTTGGTCTGTCCTCTGTTAGGGCCTCCCGGTACTGGAGCTGGTTTTGCTGGTGGATCCCTCTGGATTGCTGATCTCAGCACAGGAACAGGGACTCCTGGTGGGCCAAGGACCCTGCAGAGGAAAGGGCGAACTTGCGGGGGGAGGGCAGGTTTGTGTGGAACCCATAAGCAAAATCTTAAAGAGCATGTTGTCCTCTATATAGTACTTCTTCATAGCTAAATTGGCTTATCTCTGCCTTTTAATTGCTTCTGTAGTGAGGTTGCAGTTTGTATTTACTTTTGTGCCTGAAGGTTCAAGGGTATTTATTGTGTCAGATCATAGTTTCAATTTGTACTCCCTAAACTCTGCCTTCTAGCAAGACTTTTATCTTATCTTTAAATACATCAGAATATGTTATATATTTGGCTTCTTGATGAAAGAGAATCATTTAAGGCTTCTGTTTCTAGAACTGGGAAATTCCATTTGTTTTGTAGATGTGCTTTGGCCAAACAGTTTCTTCCACAAGCAGTTTATCCACACTTTCCAAGAATTCTTTAGCTTCCTTCGTAGACCACTTATTCTAACACAGCAGAGTGAATAAAAACTCTTTAAACATTTAAACTATTAAGATCTAGCAACAAATTCAATATAATATATTATTCTAGGCTTTTTTGAACATCACAGACAACATGCTTTGCTATGATCATCAAGGTGCTGAGAGGGGTGCATTTCTCTTTGTGCGTGTATGTGTCAGTTCTTCCACCTTCGAAGTCTTTAATTATTTTTATTTTGTTTCCACATCAGTCAGTTGATGTGGCATCTTACTGACACCATTACCAGTAGATTTTCCATGACTATTGTACATGATGAATCTAGAAATATGAGACTAAATCAAACATATAAGAAAGTGATAAGCATATGAATCTGTTGTTGACCACTTTCACATATGTGGTCCATGGTGTTGATTGGAATATTGTACAAATGTATGTAATTCATTAACCTCAATTCATCTAATTTATCATAAACTGGCTCTTTTCAGCACCAGCCTTCAACCAGATGTTCTTTACATTGCTTGGCATATAATACATGCTGGATTAATTTACTTTTAGAAGCTTTCTGTGATATGTATCATATATATTTTCAATTGAAGAAGAAATTGTTTCAAAGTAGCTAAATTGCTTACTAAAATGTAATAGTAATGCTTTTTTATTTCTAGTTAAAAACTAGAAATAAAATAACTCTTTTTCATAAGAAGCTGGAGTGATGGTTCAGCAGTTAGGAGCACATGCTGACTTTGCAGACGACAAGGGTTTGCTTGCCTATACTCACAAAGGGTGGCTCACAACCATATGTAACTCTAGCTCTATGGCTCTTACAAACTCTTCTGGGCTCATGCTTGCACTCACATATACAAATAAAATAAATCTTTAAAAATTGGTAAGAATTTTGTGGGGTTACTTTTTATGGCACATTCTAGAAGCTTCCTAAAATTCACCTCAAAAGATGGCTCTATAAATTAAGAAGAACTCACATTTCTCTTCCGTTAGTAAGAACTGAATCAGATAAAATGGCTGTTAACATTTAGAATTACACTAATTAAAATGCACTGCTACAATGCATTTCCAATTATAGAAGAAATTATAACTGTACTAGCAAAATATTTCCATGTTCTTCCCATCTCACAATGAAAGAATGAAGAGGCAGAGATTATCTCCTGACCTCCCATTCCATTGGTTTACTAATTTGAATATAATAAAGGAAGGTTAAATATGTAATGTACAGAAGTCACCCTCTTGAGAACCAGTAAGGGAAAATTGAAGAATGAATTTGATGGGGCAGAAGAACTATAATCAACACATCAGCTGACTGGGAAATCCTTGCAAAAACTAAAATGACTAATAAGCAATTAAAGAAAAGGTATCATTTGAGAAAGAATTGGGATTATTTACTAATAGATATATGTACTATAGAAAACGTAAGTTAAGAGCAGAAAATCAGAGGCTTTTGATTTTATTTCATGAATAAGCATGTTAGGCAGTTATTTTCCCATTTGGTCTAAGAATCTCTATAATCATTCTCTTGCAGTTAATATAGGTACATGGCCCCAAATTTATCTATTATTTAGTAACATTTAGAAAAAATATATTCTTAATTTATATATACTTATAATTACATAATTGAAATGAGACCATATGATGAGGAGGCAGATTTATGATAATAGTTCTCAGTGGTTGGCTTTATAGAACTGTGACTGCCTAGACATAGGATATGTTTGGGATAGGATATAATGTGGAGGAGTACTTTACTATTTCCTGGTGGGTATATAATGTAAAATTGCCCTTATTTACTTTCTTCAGGACCTAGAAATTGCTACTTTTTATAAACCTTCTTAAACAGAAATATAGACAAAAAATGTACTAGCAAACCCATGTATATTTGTTGTTAAAAGTTTTACATTAACTGTTATTATGTTGTAAAACATTTTTGTGTTGGGAGAGGATATGAGTTCATGCAGAGGTCAGAGGGCTTCAGTCCTCTGCTTTCAACATGTGGTTTTCAAGAATGGAATTCAGGTTGGCACCACTGCATCAAATCAGTTATTATTGTTCGTCCATTAACTTCTACAGGATTGATTAATAAGTGGGGGAAAAACATAGTCTCTAGTATTAGTTTTCTAGCAATGCTGCTACAAAATGACACAACTTGCATAAATTGAAAAACAGCAATTTACCTTCTCACAGTTCCAGAACTTCTAATTACAAGATAAAAGGCTTTGATTACTCCTCAGGTCTCTCTCTCTTTGAGTTGCAGGCTGTAGTCAGTGTATTTTTAAAACATCATTCCTCTACCAACATATGTTAGTGACCTAGTATCTTTTTTCATGTGAAAAACTCATATTGTTCATGAGTCTATCTTAGCTACTTAGATTAACCCAATAATCATATTTAAAATTTCTATCTCAAGTTATAATAATATTCTGTGTTAACCTGACACAATTATTAATATTGACAGGTAACTTGACCAAATCCAGGATCACTAGAAAGATAAGCCTGTAGGGAAGCTTATGAGGGATTATTCACTGACTGAAGTAAGAAAACTCACCCTATGTGTGGGTGGCACCATTCCCTGCTTGGTCAGAGTCCTAGATTGTTTTAAAATGAGAAAGCAAACTGAGTACCAACATTTATCACTCTCCACCCTATTTATGCTATGAAATAGTGCGGCCATCTCCTATTCCCTGCTGCTATTACCAACTTCTCTGCAATTACAAAATACTTCTCTTGGAACTGGTAGCCAAAATATTTCCATACTGCCTTGAATAACATCTGGTAAGGGATTTGTGTCATAGAGATGAAAAAATAATGAATACATCTTAAATCATAACTTTTACAAATGAATTGGAGAGGGGGTATATTGGCATTCGATACACAATATGATGCTTCACCTCTGATGTTATACATGTTACAGATCATTAATATGTCAGGCTTTAGTCAACTATATTCAACACATTAATCTGTTCCCATTCTTCAGAGTACCAAGATATTTTTATATCAAATTGTGAGCTTAT
This sequence comes from Ondatra zibethicus, assembly GCA_004026605.1. Taxonomy (NCBI): domain Eukaryota; kingdom Metazoa; phylum Chordata; class Mammalia; order Rodentia; family Cricetidae; genus Ondatra; species Ondatra zibethicus. The sequence goes on along the minus strand of PVIU01012337.1, from coordinate 53,612 downwards.
TAATACAAAGAGGTGTGCACAGATTGAAATGGATTAGCCAACAGGGTTTTCTATTCTTTGCTTATAGTTATTGATATATTGCTGGCATAAATCAGTTTTTGTGGCCTTGAAAGTGATGCAATTTTTAGATGATGGCACAGAAGGATACTTATACAAGCAATCAACATTCTTGGGTCTTGTATAATGTCACTTGGGGAGCTGAGGCAGGAAATTCACATATTTGAATCCAGTCTCGGATATATAGGGAGTTCTAGGTTAGGCTACTTAGTGAAACACATAAAAACATAAAAGGGTCAGAACTTTTGTAGATATATTGACTCAAAATATTCTTGGAATTCATATATGAATATATTCTCTAATTTTCTAAGCAAGTATTTTGTCTTAGATTTTGCTTGTTTTTATGTAGTTCATTGACTTTTGATGCATGACAGTGATTATATTTCTCCTCTTGAATTATAAATATATCTCCCTATGTGTGGTTGCACACAATTTTAATTCCATTACTTGGGAGGCAGAGGAAGGTGGATCTCTATGAGTTTGATGTCAGTATGGTCTACATACTGAGTACTAAGATAACCAGAGCTACATAGTGAGACCCTATATCCAAAATTTTAAAGATAGAAACTTGTTTAATTACTGTTTTTTGTTTAGCTACTATGTTTCCGCCAGTATTAAATTAAGCAGCGATATTATACAAGTTAGAGTATCCTTTTTTCCTTAGATTATAATGTAGTTCATGAGAAAACTAGACACCTTTTGCCACAGAACCTCCATTGGTAGGAATGGGTTACATATTTTTGAGTCATTGGAGAGAGATATCCAAGTGAACCAGCCAAACATCACAGGTTAGGACATTGGTTGCTCTCTACAACTTATGTTAAGGCCCTATTACTGAAGACAACACATATTTATGTAATCAAATGTGGAAAAGGAAGCTTCTAGTAGAAGCTTCACCCCTACTGCTGTTGAAAGATACTCTAAAAGCTATTCAAGTTATTGGAAGAAAAATGTAATCTTTAATATCACCTAATCACAAACCCTATTACATACAGCAGTGACCTGCCTGCAAGATACACCTGTATAACAATGGCACAAATGTTATGGGTGGAACCAATCACTTTGTAGATTAGATTAAAGGTCTGTCCCATGAGACAGAGCTCATACTTGGCACTATTTAAGTACCCAAGAACCCAAGACTACTTAGGTCATGGTTGTAAGAGGAAACTCTACATTCTGCAGAAGGAAATATAGCAATAAAATTAGTTCTCCTGACATACTTCTATACCCATAGATCAGTATATTGATCAACCTTCATCAGAGATTCTTATTTTCTTTCACACGATGGGAACAAATATGGGAACACATAACAGGATAATATAAATAGGGAGACACTTTGGAACATTCAGTCCTAAACAGATATTTTCATCAAACCCTTCCCATGAAGTCTTAGGGATAAATGCAGAAGAGGAGACAGAGAGATCACAAGAGTCAGAAATAGTGGATGACTTCAAGGAAAGAGTGATTTCCATACAAAATAGGTCTGGTGGTCATTAGAATTCACAGCAACTGTGACAAAATGCACAAAACCTGAATAGATTCAAGCCAGACAGGCTACCAACATTTGGAGTGAGAAGAGGGATTGGATTCTACTCCCAACCAAGAAGCTATTTGCATTTGATACCTGATGACAAAGGGATTATCAGTTTTCTGTGATGGGGTGTCACTGGGCTTATCAAACAACTCCAAAGTAAGCATCATGCCTAAGAATGGTTGGCCAAAAATGAACTCTTTATTTTTTTATTTATGTTTATTGTGGATATTTTATTTGGTTTTATTTTCTTTTCCCATTTTTATCTTATTGGTCTTTTTGTTTCTTGGGTGGTTGTTGTGAGAGACAGAAAGAGAAAACATGAAGGTGGGTGATAGCAAATTAGAGAGGATATGAAGAGAGTTGGTAGAGGGGAACATGATCAAAATAAGGTTATGTACAATTTTTTAAATAAAAGTAACTTGGTAAACTGAATATTATTTTATTAGCAAGTTTTAAAGGAAATTTTATTAAATATTCATAAAATGAATGGACAATTACATGTACTAAGTAAGGCACACAAAGAAATATACTATATACTTATGCATTATTCTGCCATTTATTTGTGTCACAATTTTAAATCTGTCAAAGGACAATTTGTTTGTTTTATATCTTTACTGCTGTGAATAATGCTTCAAGGCACATGGGCTTACAGATATGCTGTTTCATTTGATATGTTTATTTCATTTCTTTTGTTTATGTAGAATTGCTATGTCTACTAGAATTGCTGGATTCAATCTGCATTTGTCAATTTAGCTAGGTAACCAAAATCCCAATACATATTGCTTCTCTTTTATTGATTTTTTGAGCTATACATATTTCTCTGCTCCCTTCCCTTCCTCTCCCCTCCCCTTCAACCCTCTTCCATGGTACCCATGCTCCCAATTTACTCAGAATATCTTGTCTTTTACTATATCCCATGCAGATTAGATCCATGTATGTCTCTCTTAGGGTCCTCAATGTTGTCTAGGTTCTCTGGGATGGTGAATTTTAGGCTGATTTTCTTTGCTTCATATCTAAAAGCCACTTACAAATGAGTACATATGATATTTGTATTTCTGGTTCTGGGTTAACTGACTCAATATGATGTTTTCTAGTTTCATCCATTTGCCTACAAATCTCAAGATGTCATTACTTTTTTCTGCTGTGTAGTACTTTATTGTGTAAATGTACTGCATTTTCCTTATCCATTCTTCAGTGGAGGGGCATTTAGGTTGTTTCCACATTCTGGCTATGACAAACAATGCTGCTGTGAACATAGGTCAGCACATGTCCTTGTGGTATGCTTGAGCATTCTTTGGGTATATACCCAAAAGTTGTATTGCTGGGTCTTGAGGAAGGTTGTTTCCTAATTTTCTGAGAAATCGCCATAGTGATATCCAAAGGAGCTATACCAGTTTACATTACCACCAGCAATGCAGGAGTGTTCCCTTTACCCCAATCCTCTCCAGCATCATTTGTCAGCAGTGTTTTTGATCTTGGCCATTTTTACACATATATGATGGAATGTCAGAGTTGTTTTGATTTGCATTTCTCTGGTGGCTAAGGACACTGAGCATTTCTTTAGTGTCTATCAGCCATTTTAGATTCCTCTGTTTAGAGTTCTCTCTTTAAGTCTGTACCTCATTTTTTATTGGATTATTTGTTCTTTTGATGATCAGTTTCTTGAGTTCTGTCTGATGTGGTATTGATGAAGATCTTTTGCCATTCCGTAGGCTGCTGTTTTGTCTTGTTGACCATGTCCTTTGCTTTACAGAAGCTTTTCAGTTTCAGGAGGTCCCATTTATTAATTGTTTCTCTCAGTGTCTGTGCTGCTGGGGTTATATTTAGAAAGTGGTCTCCTGTGCCAATGCATTCAAGTGTACTTCCCACTTTTTCTTCTATGAGTTTCAATGTGGTTGGCTTTATGTTGAGGTCTTTGATTCATTTGGACTTGAGTTTTGTGCATGGTGATAGATATGTATGTAATTTCATTCTTCTACATGTTCATATCCAGTTATGCCAGCACCATTTGTTAAATATGATTTCTTTATTCCTCTTTATATTTTTTTGCTTCTTTGTCAAAAATTGGGTGTCCGTAGGTGTTTGTATTAATATCTCAGTCTTTGCTTCGATTCCCTTGGTCCTCCTGTCTGTTTTTATGCCAACACCAGGATATTTTCAGTGCTGTGGCTGTGTAGTAGAGTTTGAAGTCAGGGATTGTGATGCCTCCAGAAGTTCCTTTATTGTACAGGATTGTTTTTGGCTATTTTGGGTTTTTTGCTTTTCCATATGAAGTTGAATACTGTTCTTTTGAGGTCTGTGAAGAATTTTGCTGGTTATTGCATTGAATCTGTAGATTGTTTTTGGTAAGATTACCATTTTTACCATGTTAATTATACCTACCAAAGAGCATGAGAGATCTTTCCATTTTTTGGTGTCTACTTCAATTCTCTTCTTCAAAGATTTAAATTACTTGCCATAAAGTAATTAAAACTTGTTTGGTTAGAGTTACTCTGAAATATTTTATGCTATTTGTGGCTATTGTGAAGGGTGATGTTTCTCTGATTTCTTTCTCAGCCCATTTATCATCTGTGTAAAGGAGAGCTACAGATTTTTTTGTCTTACTCTTTTGTTTTGCTTTTTTTTGAGAAAAGTTTCAATTTATTTGTTTCAGATTAGTGTTGAATTTGTAGTACTTCTCACTCTATTTTCTAAGTAGCTTGAATTACATGTGCACACTAACGTGCCTAGCTACTTAGTTGGTATTGTAAATACTTGAGACATGGAGTTTCTTTTATCCTGTTCAAAGGAAAATTAGTTTTATTAAAATAATGGTGAGGCAAAAGAATCTGTTCATTGTACATTTTATGTTGAAAGTACTATGCAGGGATAAAGATATAGGTCAGTAATACAGTTCATTGTTTAGCATATGGGAAGACCTGGTTTAGATCTGCTGCATAGCAAGGAAACAAATATCAGCAACAACAACAAAATTCCATTTCTATTTTCCCTACAAGATCTGGCATTTTCAAGATGTTAATATAGTAAGGTTTCTATGAGTACATGTGTCATAACCTCACATTGGGGCAATATCTGTCAGGATCCAGCTTCGATGGAGTTTGCACATTTCAGGGTAGGGGCATGTGGATTAGAAAAAATAAGTAGGAGGAACAGAGATGTGAAAGAAATACAGAGACATAGGATAGAATCAGGAGGGCAATCCAGTGAATATTGAATATGCCCATGTTTATTTTCTATATGTTTATATACCTTAGTCCAAAAAGGGGGGAGAAGAATGCAAAAGACTGCTTTAACATGAGACAGAATAAACAGAGCAATTACTTGTTTCAATACTTGAAACATAAAGCCACTATATCCTAGTTAAGCATTCTGTTGTTTTAGTCAAGACATGCAGCAAACTTTAGACCAAATAACCTGAAGGAAGCCAGTCCCTGGGTCAAACCTCCTCTCATAGCCTTGAAGGAGCAGAAATAGGCTTGAATTCTCCAACCTTTGGTTAGGGAGGAGTGGATCTACCTCTATGAGCCACCTTAATATCCAAAACACCAAGTAACAACACCCTAGGCCAGTAAATCTTGTGTGTAGTCACTCCTTAAATCAGACCACTTGTCAATAACTTTGGATGAGTAAGATAGGCTTGAACTTTCAGTCAAGGTGGAGTAGACCCACTTCTGTGGGCCCCCATACACGGTTGAATATTTATAGATATTTGTGGATGTTTATGAATGTGTTAATCTCTTATTATGCATGTCTATGTTCATGTTTTGTTAATGTTTTAGGTGTATGTGTCTATTTATGAGGGTACATCGCTAGAAACTCAGAGTTGAAACCACCATGGGGCTATGCTTGAGCTTTCATAATCCATTATCATAAAATTCCTCCTAAAATAGTAAAATAGCTATCATAGGAGAGGTGGAACATTGAATGATTGCTTTAAATTTTTCACAAATACTATCATTAGCTATTTTTGTCTTCTCTCTAGACTTCAAAGGCAACATTTGGTCTCACCAATTTCTTTTCCAAGAGCAAATTCCCAAAGCAACTATAAGTTGTGGTTTGTATGAAAAACAAATTCTCAGTTTACACATTGAGTGTCTCTGTGTGATATTTGATGATATGAAGTAGGAACATATTAAAATTAAGTTTTCTATTAATTATTTCTATTTATTCATAGAATAAAATTATTTTATCATTTTTAAATAGGTACATATAAAAATAAAGTACATAAAATATGGTAATAACAGTTGAAGAGTAGAATAGAGGAAATTGGTAGGGCATGATTAATAAGTAACTGAATTCCAGAAATCAGTCATTATGTCTTTTCAAATAACGAAATATTTCTCTAGCTAAAGAAAGGAGTGTCTAAACTGAATATTTAATAAATAGAACTTCAATTTAGGAAGCTCTATGAGGTTATTAATCAATGTTATATTTGGCTGTCAATTAAAGGAAACACTTCAAATTTTGGCTTATACCCACAAAAAGCCTAGGAACAGACTCAATATTATGGAGCCTTTGCATTATTACCAAGTACATGTGTTCCCTTTGTGTTTCTCCTTTACTTCATTATGGTGTATGTGTGCTTCTGTTTCTGTTTATGCTTCATCATTATGTTCACAAGGTGGTAGTCATGCTTCTGACCACTGTGTCTTTCCAAAGACAAGAGAAGGAGAGAGAGAGAGAGAGAGAGAGAGAGAGAGAGAGAGAGAGAGAGAGAGAGAGTAATGACTTGCAACTATTTTGTGGAAAAATGTTCTACTCAAGACTTTTTGACAAGATTTGAATGAAAGTAGCCCCCATAGACTAATAGGGAGTGGCAGGATTGGGATGTTGTCACAGTGTTGGATTCGGTGTGGCCGTGTTGGAGGAAGTATGTCACTGGACATGATCTTTATGGTTTCAGAATTGAAAGCCAAGCCCAGTGGCACTCTCTCCTCCTGTTGTCTGTTAATCCAGATGCTTATCTGTTGGATCCTTCTCCAGCACTATTTCTGCTTGCATGCCACCATGATTACTGCTATGATAATAATGAATTAAACTCCTGAATGATAAGGCAGCCCCATTTAAATATTTTCCTTTATAAGAGTTGCCATGGTCATGATTCTCTTTACAGCAATAGAAACCCAAACTAAGATAGATGCCTACTTATACCTGCAGAGGTAGTTAGCAATTCACCTTTTCTTTCTAGTGTCACCAGGAAAGGGAGGGAATTTGCATACCTACTAAATGAAACAAATATAGAATGTGAAGCAAAATAATGGTTGATTCAGGCACCTAATCTTTAATTATAGCAGAGAAAAAGGATAATATATATTGTAGGAGAAAACAGCTAAAAATACAGTGGTTTAAATATAAGAAACAATCTACAGTGATACCAAAATCTCCACATATAGTTTGTGCTTGTATTGGATTGAGGTGTTCTCTTCACTGTCCACCGAGAATCTCAAATTGTCACCTTGTTTGGTCTTTGATGCTAAAGTTCAGTTAAGGAGTGTTCTTAGTAGTCCAGAGTAGGCCCTTATGCAGTGACTAGTACCCTAAGAGAAAAAGACATTGAACACAGAAAAAGAAGCAAAATCACAGAGGGAACTGAGATAAAGACACACAGAAGAAAGACTGATGTATACTATGACTGCAGTTGTTGTAGTTGCAATGCCAAGCATTTCTGACAAGCGTAGGAAGCTAGGAGAACACAGGGATGGAATTTTAGCTTAGAGTCTTCAGAGGTAGCCTACCTTTTCTGACAACTTCACTTTTGTATGTGTACCCAACATTCACATCTGAGAAAAAGAGAAACTGTCATTATCTTTAAATCATTTATTTTGTAATATTTATAATGGCAAACTTAGGAAAACTGAAACAATAATGTCTGTCTTACTTAGGTTTTCTATTGCTGTGATGAAAAGTCATGACCTAAAGCAAGTTGGGAAGAAAAAGTTTATTTTGCTCCCAGTTCCATATAAGAGTTCATAATCAAATGCAGTCGGGCCAGGAACTCACACAGGACAGGATCCTGGAGGCAGGTCTGATACAGAGGCCATGGAGGAGTGCAGCTTACTGGCTTGCTTCACATGATTCTGCCCTTTACATCCTATACACAGCTTCTCTTCTAAGCTCAGACAGGTTCTCTGACACTGCTGCTGCTATTCTTATTTGTCATTTTATGGTACTGACAATCTCCAAATACTGAGGTTCCTTGGTACAACTTGGCTGCACCATCATCAGGAGCCCATTATGACCGGTGCCACCCTTGGACAGGTGGTCCTGGAATCTATAAAAAATCAGGCCGAATAAGACATTACTCCTCAATGCTCTCTGAATTAGCCCCTGACTCCAGGTTCCTTCACTTTTGTGAGTTCCTGTCCTGCCTTCCTTCAGTGATGCAGTATAATGACTGTAGAAGTGTATGCCCAATAAATCCTGTCCTCCCCACCTTGCTTTTTGGTCATGGTGTTTCATCACAGTAGTAGTAACCCTAACTATGACAAGGTCATATTGTGAAGTTGATGGAAAAAAAGCAAATCATTTAAATCAGTTTTAAAACAAAATCATTATGTTTTAGTGTCCAGGAGCACTCATTAAGATTTAGGAGCACATACTGAAAAATATTTCAGTGAACAAACAAATTTGCGAAGAACTTCATGTGTAGGATTTTCCTTGTTTTTTAAAAAAATGTGTTTTCTGAAACCGTGTTTGTGTTACTTGTCAAACTTGTAGAATCTAGAATCACATTAGTATTAGGGCTTCTGAGAATTTAAGGAGAGATAATTCAATTATGTAAACTACAGTAGGACTAGTCAATCATTGTGGGTAACACTATTTCCTGGGCTGAAATCTTGGACTGCCTAACTCAGTAATAATGTACTCAACTTCTTCAAGCTCCTGCCACGCTGCCTTCCCCACCATGATGGACTTTGTTATTGAACAATGAGTCAGAATAAACTCTTTCTCAGTTAAGTAGCTTTTGTTAGTTTATTTTATCCTACAAACAGAAGAAAGTCAGACAATAAATATATAAAATAATTTTTTTTTTGTTTTTTGAGACAGGGTTTCTCTGTAGCTTTGGATCCTGTCCTGGAACTAGCTCTTGCAGGCCAGGCTGGCCTTGAACTCAAAGAAATCTGCCTGCCTCTGCCTCCAGAGTGCCATCACCACCCAGCTATAAAATGCATTTCTATGTTTTATTTTATTATAGTTTTACTTCTTATTATGTATATCTAATTTTCCTATTGTACATCCTCTTAAAAGCTGATGAATCTATTTATGTATGTATATGTGTTGACTGCTTAGGTTTGGATAACCTATCTAACAACTTGTTGCTAGAGAAAACTGAATCTTAGAACCCATTGATTTCCTATATCTTTTTATCTAGTGGTAGAGCCTTGTGTGATTTTCCCTAACAAATTTAGAATGTCAACTTATTTTATCATTGTACAAATCTTGTTTAGGTGACAAGATTGTAGAGATTTCTAGGGTGCATCTTCCCTGTTGTATATAGAAGACACTATCAAGAGATGTCCTGGTCATCTGGCCCTTCCAATATTTCTGCATCTTCTTCTACATTGTTTCCTGAGCCTTAGGTGTAAGAGCTGTGTTGCAGATGTAGTACTTTGAATTGAGTATTCCATGATCAGGAAATGAACTCAGCAGGATATGTGTGTATCTGGGTGTGTGGAGTGTATACATATATGTATGTGCATCTACATGAAACAACAAAAAGTAAGGAAAAGAGTGAATCTGAGAGCAAGAGAATACAGAAGGGGTTGGGAGAAAGAAGGATGGGTGGGAATGATATAAATGTAGTACTTATGTGTAAAATTCTTTTAAAAATATTGTAAAAATGTTTATTTTTCCAGGGGATGTAGAGAGGTATTTTGGAAGATGAAACAAGAAATTGGGACTCTAAATGGTGAGTGACGTTTTCTATTAAATAAGGTTGAAACTTTTGTTTTTGTTTTATTTAGGAGCCATCAACATACTGTGCATTTTGTAAACTGCTAACAGTAATCACATTTTCAACTAAAAAAGTAGATGAAAACTGAATCAGAAAACTATCTGTAATAAAAACATGTTCTGTGACTGGAGAACTGGTGCATTTAGTAAAGGATCTGAATTTGGGATCTTAAATCCATATAAACTAACTGAGCATCATGGCAAACACTTTTAATCCTAGTGCTGAGAATCAGAGGCAGGGAGATCCTTGGAACTAACTGGCTATTCAGCTAAGCCCTTTTCATGATCTTCAGGCCACAGAGAATTCCTGCCATAACAATCAAACTTAACTCTGCAAACTGATACCCAATTTGATACCCATTGATCTCTAGACACTATGCACTTGCTAATGAATGCACACACATGTGCCTGGGTGCCTGAAGCATACTTATAAACACACACACACACACACACACACACACACATACATACATACATACATACATACACACACACACACACACACACAAAGATTTTCTTATAGTTCTTAGAATTAATTTATTTTTAATGACTAAGGAAATATCAACCTTTAAGCAATCCTTTCCATATCCCATTGTTGTCCTCGTCTTAGAGACAACTAGATTTCACTGTTTCTGAGAATATTTTTCTCCCAATCATAGTTTCTGTAAATGTTAATTACAGTATAGGGATCTGGAATTGCATAATTTAGGTCAAATTTCCATTATATGAAGCTAGGTAGAGGGAAAATGTCTCAAAGTACAAGAACTTTCCTGTATTTCAATGATAAATAACAGCCATTTATTTTTATTATTCTTTGTGTGTGCATTTGCATATGCATGTTTGCATGTGTATGATTATTCCTCTGTGTATGTGTGTGTATACACAAGTATTTGCATGTACATGGGTACTGGTGCAAAGGCTTGAGCCTGAACTCCGAATCTTCTTTGGCTACTCTTCTACCTTCCTTATCATTGAGGCATGATTTCTTACTCACACAAAACCAAATATCATTAACATGGCTGGTTTCATTAGACAGTTTCCTCAGGGGTCCCCTATGTCTCTTTTCTTAGGCTGGTACAGAAGTCTTTTTGGCCACTCTCTCCTGGCATTTACTTGAGGATTGGGAACCCAAATTCTGGTTTAACAACTGAGCCATCTCCACAGACCATGATATTCACCTGCAAATTATACTTAGTGCCAGTAATTAAGTGTGAAAGGTTATTTGGAAACATACATCATAAACTATTTATTAGACTGTAATTGAATTAATACAATATTCTAGGCTTTGATGACAGGAAATTCATTCCTAATTTTAGTTCCACTGCACTAGCACTTCTGTCATCATGTTTTTATTGCTTGAGTTTAGCAGATTTGTTCCACTTTTACCTGAGAGGAACAGTGAATAAGATATGGCAGTTCATTTTGAATTGATGTAGCATTTAGAAGCTTAAGATTAATTAATGAGAGTATAGACTTAAGATTTAGACATTAAGAAGCCTACTTTTACATTTTTAGTGTTTGAAACAGGTCGGGAATAATATTCCATCAACCATTTATAATATAAATGACTTATAAATGACACACTGAACTTGATTATTTACATGTATCTTGAATATGATAAAACACTTATAGGATATTACCATGGAAAATGCATATGATTAATCATTCATTAAATATTAATAAAATTCTTGGGTGTTGACTTCCTTTAACTTGTCACGGAAGATAGCTACTTTATGTTGAAAACTTATCATATGAAATAAAGATATAATTTTTTCTAGATGACTTTTTTGTTTTGTTTTGTTTTTTGGGTTTCTCCTTAGCTTTGGAGCCTGTCCTGGAACTAGCTCTTGTAGACCAAGCTGGCCTCAAACTCACAGAGATCCGCCTGCCTCTGCCTCCTGAGTTTTAGGATTAAAGGCATGCGCCAGCACTGCCCAGCTAGATTTCTAATTAGATTGAAACATACTTCAGTGAAAAGAACATACTCACATTTTTATATATCAGCCAGTATCTTTTTAGAATAAAGAATAACTCTGTAAAAACAAAAAGAAAAAGGAAAACTAGAAACATACTATCATTTTAAAACATTCTTTGTACTCCTAAGCTAGGAAAGTCTCTATAAATTATGCATTTTGGTGTATGTATTTGATTTGCAGTGGTGGTCAGTTATGCTGTAAATATTTTAATGGTCTCTATAACCACCACTGTAACTTGATATTTCTACACAAGGACACCAGTTGACATTCTTTAATTTAGATGGAGTACTCTAAAATTGGACTAAGGCCATAATAGTGGCTTTTCTGGTAAACACAGAGGGTATAATTTTACAAATTACCATCTGGTTAGTCTGCTTGTCTCTGTGTAACAGAATGAGTGATAAATAAAATTAGAACTTAGACTTTTGCCGCGATATAGAACTGTGTGCTAAGAAAAACACTTCTGATATAGTTGGTGGGGATCTGTAGTAAGTCATTTTGGATCATGGCAGGTAGTTTTGTGTTTTTAAGAATCTTCTCACATAGACTGGGTCTTGCTTGAGTCAATGGTTAAAGAAAAGTTAAGTTCGTATGGTAGAAAGTGGAAAAAGAGAAACCTGCATAGGACAGAACTAGGCCCTCTGAATGCAGGTAACAGTTGTGTGGCTTGGAAAGTCTGAGACTACTGGCAGTGAAACCAACATTTATCCCTAGTGCATGAACAGGCTTTGGGAGCCTATTCTCTAGGAAGGGATACCTCGTTCAGCCTAGATATGGGGTGGGGTGCTGGCCCTGCCTCAAGTGATATGACAGACTGTTGACTCCCTATGGGTGGCCTCACCCTCTCTGAGCAGTGGGTGAGGATATGGTGGGGGAAAGTTGGGGGGAGTGGGAGGAGGGCAGCGAAAGATAACTGGGATTGGTATGTAAAACAAAAATAAGTGTTTTATAAAAATAAAAAGGAAAGTAGAAAAAGAGAAGAAAATCAAAATTTGGGCTAGAATGAGTAAGAGACACACATTATAGGGTCTGGTAAGTCAGACTACCAGAAATGCAGAATTTTGTATGTGTACTTCATTAAAGATGGTGTTTTTGTTTCTTAGAGATAAGCTTTGAGTTTTATAGAGTGATATTTTGCTAGAAAACATCAAACTAAAAGCAAGCAAGTTGTACCTTCTCCATCAGTGTGTAGTGATATGTTAACTTGACACAAATTACAGTCATCTGAAAGGAGGGATCCTAAATTGAAAAAGCTCCTCCATAAGAACCAGCTGTATGCAAACACGTAGGGCATTTTCTTTTCTTTTTTAGAGAAGAAAGAATTTATTTCATCTTATAATTCTCATTTCACAATCCCCGACAGAATTCAGTGCAGGAACTCATGGCAGGAATTGGAACCGAGCCCATGGAGGAGTGCTGCTTACAGACTAGTGCTCTTGTATTTATTTAGCTACCTTTCTTATACAGCCAATGAAGGCTTACCTATCTAGAGATGGCATACCCACAGTGGGCTGTGCCCTCCTATATCAAACATTAGTCAAGAAAGACATGTTTACAGGCCAATATGATGGATGTAATTCTTCCGTAAAGTTCCTCTGCCCTGCTTGGTAAGTTGATGAAGGAGGTGGCCCCACACACCCACAAGTAAGTATTAAAATACAAATAAAGAGTATTTGTTTGAATAAAAATGAAAAATGTTTTCTATCTTATATTTTGCATTTTTATTTATTTTTTGCCTTTTCTTTTTTATTACTTTATAAATAATACCAATCAAAATTCCCACTCCCTCCCCTCCTCCCACTTCCCTCCCACTCCCC
>PVIU01012337.1:0-40175 GCA_004026605.1 Ondatra zibethicus | reverse complement strand
AGTTTGATCCATGCTCATTCTTCCCCAGTCCAGCTGGATTTGGTGAGCTCCCATTAGATCAGGCACACTGTCTCAGTGGGTGGACCAACCCCTCGTGGTCCTGACTTCCTTGCTCATATTCTCCCTCCTTCTGCTCTTCAACAGGACCTTGGAAGCTCAGTTCAGTGCTCCGATGTGGGTATCTGTCTCTGTCTCCATCTGTCACCGGATGAAGATTCTATGGTAATATTAAAGATAGTCATCAGTCTGACTATGGGACAAGGCCAGTTCAGGCACCCTCTCCTCCACTGCCCAGGGTCCTAGCTGGGGTCATCCCTATGGACTCCTGGGAACTCCTTCAGAGCCAAGCGTCTTGCCAACCACAAAATGGCTCCCTCATTAAGATTTCTCCTTCCCTGCTCCCATATCCGTCCTTCCTCCATCTCAACCATCCCAATCCCCCAAGCTCGCTCCAACCCTCCCCTTCTTCCCTCTTTCTCCCCCTCTCCCTTCCCTCTACCTCCCTCCCCTCCCCCACCCCCATGCTCCCAACTTTTGCTTGGCACTCTTGTCTGCTTCCAATTTCCAGAAGGATCTATATAAGTTTTTCTTTGGGTTCACCTTATATATTTTGCATTTAAAAAAAAAACATGAATGTTAAGCCTGATAGGCAAGATTTCTACCGTTGTTTTTTTTTATTTTTTTACAAAAGAAAACAAACTTTCTTTCATCATACATACCAATCCAAGTTCCCACTCCCTCCCCTCTTCCCATTCCCTCCATATACCCCCACACCCCACCTTTATCCACTCTTCAGAGAGGGTAAGGCACATTGTTTGCGGAAGGTCCAAGGCTCTTCCTACTATATCTAGGCTGAGCAAGGTATCCCTCCAAAATGAATAGGTTCCCAAAAGCCAGTACAAGTGTACTCACTCATAAGTGGATACTAGCCATAAACAAACGATATTGAGCCTACAGTTCATTATCTTAGAGATAGCTTACTTAGCTAGTAACAAGGTGATCCCTAAGAAAAACATATATAGATCCACCTGGAAAGTCGAAATAGAAAAGATCACCTGACAAAATTGGGAATATAGGGGTTGGGGAAAAGGGAGGGCAGAAAGAGAAGAGGAGGGAAGAAGGGGGGCGAGGAGAACTTGAGGGAACAGGATAGTTGAGATGGAGGAAGGACAGAGATTAGAGCAAGGAAAGGGATATCTTGATTGAGGGAACCATTATAGGGTCAGCAAGAAACCTGGCTCTAGAGAAATTCCCAGAAATCCACAAGGATGACCCCAGCTAAGACCCTAAGCAATAGAGGAGAGGGTGCTGGAACTGGCTTTGCCCTGTAGTCAGACTGATGAATATCTTAAATATCACCATAGAACATTCATCCAGCAACTGATGGAAACACAGGCAGAGACCTGCATCAGAGCACTGGACTGAGCTTCCATAGACCAGTTGAAGAGTGGGAGGAATGAGAATATGAGCAAAGAGGTCAAGACCATGATGGGTACACCCACAGAAACAGTCTACCTGAGCTAATGGAAGCTCATCAACACTAGTCGAACTGGGAAGGAACAGACATAGGACCAAACTAGTCCCACTCAATGTTGTTGATAGTTGCATGGCTGGAGCAGACTGAGGGGACACTGGCAGTGGGACCAAGATTTATTCCTACTGCTTGTACTGGCATTTTCTTAATTAGTGATTAAATGAGAGTGCCCAGCCCATTGTGGGTGGTGCCATCCTTGGGGTGGTGTCTTTGAGGTTTATAAGTAAGCAGTGAGTAGCAATTGAGTAATCAGCACGCCTTCCTGTCCCCTGCATCAGCTCCTGCATCCAGGTTCCTGTCCTCTTTGAGTTTGTGCCTTGACTTCCCTCCATGAACTGTGACTCAGGATATATAATCAATATGTAATCAAGTAAATGCTTTCCTTCCTGAGTTGTTTTTGGTCATGGTGTTTCATTACAACAATAGTAACCCTACCAAAGACATTCAGATTATCTATGTACAGGTTTGTTTGTGTGTTTATTTTCCTTTGATTATGCCTTAATTCAAGACTTTTCAAATCATGATGTGACATAACTAGTCAGTTGGAAAAAAAATCCAGAGGTTTCAAAGATTTCCAAAAACTCAAGTTCTAGAATCTCTGATTTTCCCCTGAAATAGTTTCATATTAACAATTTTAAAACATAATAATGAATTGCCATCAATACCTTAATCATTTTGTAAAAGAAAATGATTATTTTCAAAAAAAGAAAATAAATAAATCTTCTTATATGACATATTCTCATCATGGCTTTACACCCCTTATCTCCTCCCAAATCCTACCCATCTCCCCATCCACACAACTCCATACCTTATTTCTCTCTCTTTAGAAAACAAGAAATTAAAAATTAAAAAAGCTAATAAATCAGAATGATGCAAGATACACAAACAGATTAGGGGAAATAAAAACCCCAGTCCTTAGAAAAGCCTGCAATGATGTAAGATATTCAGAAATAATATTGTATAATCTTCATCTTAATTTATCCAAAAGTCTGTTTCATGTACCATAACTTATATTTAAACTTGAATTTATAAACTTCTAAATTTGGAGATACCAACATATATTGCTAGTTACATAGAAACAATTCAGATTTTAAGCAGGCTCACATGAACTGTACCATATTTTATGCTTTAAAACATTAATATTGCAGGGCAGCAAAAATATATATCTATGTATATATCCACATATATAATGAAACTCATTGTTTACACACTGAAAGAACTAAAATGTACTTTGGTTCATATAAACATATATAATACATTTTATATTTATCTGTCTATCTATCTATTGAAAATTTTCTGGAGGACACCATTTCTAAGACAATTTATTACCTATCATATTGAACCCTGTTGTGAATATTGAATAAATTTTCTAAAATATTGCTTAGTTTGTTAAATTGATTTATAAAATACTATTCTTACAATAAAATTAAATTTTCATATGTAGTATAATGTATAGTACTATGCACATGCTACTATGGAAAACATGGTGATTAACTCATACCTGTAATAAGTTTATCATTCATTTTATTTTAAACGTAAATACAATAAAAAGCTTGTATATTTTGGCAAAAAAAAAACATTGCTTCTGGATGAAAAATGTGAAAGGGAAGTTTTGTCTGCCCAACTCAAATAGCACGATTTCAAGGCCTGACCCCTTGTATACATGGCTTAATATGAACTGCTCTATAACACTTTCTGAATCAGTTGTTCTCAACCTGTGGGTAATGACAATTTCATAGGTGTCAGGTATCAGATATTTTGAATAACAGATACTTATGATTCATACTGGTAGAAAAATTATAGTTATGAAGTAGCAGTGAAATAATTTTATGGTTGGGGGGTCTCCACAACATGAAGAAATGTAATAAATGGTAAAAGCATTAGCAAGGTTGAATCCCACTGCTCAAGCTGATGACAAGCATATTTTTAAGTCTACTTTAAACACTAACTGTCTGTTTTTCACTACTGTTTTTAGTTAGTTATTCAATGTAGTGCATTTTATTTTTGGAATAGTAGGTGTAAGAGAGAGGACAATTAAGATGATGTTATCAATCATCTGTTATGCAGTAAGAAAATTTTAGAATCTTTCTACTGATTCAGTTTAGATTTCATATCATGCATCTGAATCCCATTCATCTCCCCTTCCTTTAGAATCTGCACTCTGCAGCAAGGCCCCAAAACACCAACATGTGCCCAGGTGGCAGTCCAGATCCTAGTCATCAGCTTAGCCTTTGATATTAACAGCAGTCACGGACATCAACTCAGGCCCTGCCTGCATGAGGGACATGGATCTAGATATGGCCCTCAGCTGCAGTCCAGGTCCAGATTTTACCATATCCCTGGGTAGCAGCACAGGCTACCCAGATTTGGGTGGCTTGAGCAACAGCTTGATTCTCAAACACCAGTATGGTCGTAAGTGCCAACCCAGACAATGGATCTCTGCATGACACTCTGAAGCAATAGGAACCACAGACATCAACACAGCCCAGAAGCAGTGGAGCCATGCACAAAGACATGACCCTCATCCACAGTTCGGGCCAGATCTCACCATGGTCCCAGGTGACATCACAGGTCACTTAGATGGATATGGTCCTTGTGGGGGTACATGACTCAGACAACCAACATGATCACAGGTGGTGCTTCTGACTCCAGGTGGCTTCAGGGCCTTTGGTAGTAACAGGAGTCACAGACATCAACACAGACCACCATGGCTGTGGGCTGTGTCAGGACCATGGACCATGGCCCTTGGCAGCAGTTAAGGCTTGAATATCAGCATGGCCCTGTTCCTTACCACCCTCACTTCCTCAGATTTGCCTTTCTCCCCAACATATGAACTATTCTGCTTCTCTTTTCCTCATTTCCCCACCATATATACTCACTTACCATAATGGTGCTTGATGACAGGCACTAGGCATCGTGTGTTTGATTTCTGCCCAGCCATGCCAACTCTCCTGGGTCACAGCTGTGGCTGTCTTTCTCATGCCCTACCCTGTAAGAATTTAAATTTCAATATAATCAGTGATTCTTGGCTTAATGGTTTTTAATTAAATTCAGTTGCTTGCCTTAGAAGAAACTTCACTACTTAGAACCACATATCACTGTGATAAAAAGGGAGAAACATAATATGTTGCTTCAAAAGACATTCACATTTGCCTGATACATGATAGTTTACTGTATGCCATTAAGTAATGACTTTAAGAAGGACTGTTGAAGCCAGATGAGTAAGTAAAAACAGACTGCATTTTTATTTTATTAAATACAAAACACACACAAGTTCAGAAGCAGTGCACATTATATACTACTGGTAGCAGCCAGTTAATATAGTAGATTCTGTGAGTATTTTGCAAACAATTCCCGAATTCCTTAGACTGAACAATAGTTTTGTCAGCATTTTATTTGCATTCATAATGGCCAAAACATCATAATGATATAAGTAACTACGTGTAATGATATAAGTAAGTACATGTAAAATTTAATAATTTAGATTAGTCTAAATCATAGAAATCTTTAAAAATTGGATGTAGAAATCTAGACAATACAAAAAATGGAAAGTATTTAACCTGGAAATATGATAAATATGAATGCAAGTGGTTTTACCTCATTTAACAGACACTAGAAATCAAACTATATGTTGTCTCTAAGAAATACATAATTAGCAAAGCCACTCACAAACTGAGATATGGGTATCAAAATACTGAGTTACTAAAAACAGAAAGCAAGCTGGCATAGTTATTTTGGTACCTGCCAAATTAAAGTGCAAACTAATGCTAGTCATAAGAAATAAAGATAACTACTACCTATTAACAGAGGAATACATCATTAAGAAGACATAATAATTGTAAATATTCACACATCAAATATTGAGGCTGTCTTATTTCATAAAACAGATATTAAAAGACATAAAAGGTTAGGTATGTGAGGATTCAATAGATGTGGGAGTCTCCTGTACCTCACTCCTATCTTTAGATAGGGATTCCAAACATAATATCAACAATGATACTTTAAAAATAACTACAGAGCATCCATTGAGCAGATACAGAATATACATGCTTCTCAGCAGCCCATGACTTTCTCTGAAACTTATGGCATTAGACCAGCAATCAAGCCTGAAATCATACAAAAAAAAATGGAAATGTTTCCCTTTATCTTCTCAGATCACAGTGATTTAGAAGAAATGAATAAGATCCACATATGAGTGAGAGAGAAAATGCAGCATTTGTCCTCTGAGCCTGTCATGCTTCATTTAATATAATTTTGAGAGCCATCCATTTCTTTCAAGTTTCAAAATTTCATTTACCTTTATGGCTGAATAAAATGTATTTGTGAAATGTATTTCTTTTGGCCACAAACCAGCTCCCAAACATGACACAGAGACTTATTAGTTATGAATGCTCAGCCTTATCTTAGCTCTTATGTAAATCTGTTTCTCTTTATCTACATTTTGCCATTGATCTTTTTACCTTTCTTTCTGTCTTTCTGTATATCATACTTTCCTGCTGTCTCCATGACTGGCTGGTAGCTTCCTGACTCCTGACCCTGGGCATGTCCCTCTATTTTTCCCTCTTTGTCATCTCTCCTCTTCTCTCTTTAGCCTATATTTCTCCTCCTACTTATTCTCTTTGCATGCAAACCCTGTGTATCTCTGCCCTGCCTAGCTATTGGCCATTTACCTTTTTATTAGACAATTCAGTTGCCTTATTCAGGCAAGGTGAAATAAACGTAACATATTTTAACATAATTACACAAATGGCAGCACAAACAAATGTTACAATCCTTCCATCATTAAACAAATGCAGCATAAACAAATGTAAAAATCCTTCCCTAGTTAAAATGATTTATAAAACTTACATATTTTATTTATCCATTTGATTAAGCCAATTCCATTTCCTTACCACTGTGAATAAAGCAGCAATAAGCAGGTATTTTCAAATATCTTTGAGGTAGTATATAGAAAGCTAGGGGGAGTAGTTTCATATCTACTACAGTGCTAAGATGCCCTGACAAAAAAATAACTCAGCAAAGTCAGGTATTTATTTCCATTTACAATGTTATCAAAATGGGAAAAAAAACTTGAAGCAGCAAGTCAACTGGCGTCCACAGCTAAGGATAGAGAGAAATAATTGTATGTGTTCTATTTGTTTGCTTATGCTCAGTTCAGATTCTCTACTCATACAGTTCAGGAGCACCTGCCTAGGAAATGTACCACACACAGTGTGCTAGATCTTCCCATATCAATTAATTTACTTAAGACAATCCTTCACAGATATAACCACAGGTCAAGTAAAGTATGCAATCACTCATAGAGATTCTCTTCACAGGTGATTCTAGGCTGTGCAAGATGATAATTACAGGCAACCATCACAACTCAGAGTTGTATAGCTGTATCACACCTTACTTCAATTTTTAGACATTTGGGAGCCCTTCATTCTAATTTTCATAATATCTTCAAGGTTATCTCAACTTTAGTGAATAAGAGTCTTTCATTTCCCACATTTGTATTTCTTTTTATAATAGCTAACATTTTGGTACATTGCCTATTTATTGAATGTATTGGTTTTTAAAGTTTTCAGACATAAAACTTCATGCTTTAAATATAACTGGTACACATTTCCTCACATTCTGTACACAGTCTATTCACATTTTTGATAGTTCCCTTTCTTTTGCAAAGGTTTTTTTATGCAAACTTAGTTTTCATTTTTTTGAGTTATTTCCTCTGTGATTGGAATCCTATTTGTAAAGTTTGTGCTCATGTCTGTATCTTTGGGATTTTTTATTATGCTTTCCTGTAGCACTTTTAGCCTTTCACATTTAATATTAAGGACTTTGCTATATTTTAAGTTGATTTTTTGTAAGCAGGATTTAAAAACTTATCTAAATTTGTTCTTATGAAAGTGGATAATCAGCTGTACTAACACACTTGCAGAACAGACTTGTTTTTGGCATGTTTATGATGTCTTCCTTAAAAATTAGGTTATCTTAAGGAAGAGTTAGACTTACTACAAACTAATAATTAAGAAATGCCATACAAATCAGAAGAACAGGTGAGTGACCCAAGAACCTTCAGAACTTGTCTGTTCCTGAGAATCCTAGATTTGATTTCCAAAGACCCATTTCTACTTCCCTCCCAGTCCTCCCCAGCTGCCAGGCCCCAGCCTCCAAATCTGGTGAATTCCCACTGCTCAGGTGTAGACCATACCAATCATAAGAACAACTAAATGGACTGGATGCTGAAGCAACAGCCACACTCGCTAGATCCCATCTCCAAGGACACATTCCACTGCCTTCCTTCCCCAAAACCACCCCATCCCACTGCTATACCCTGACCTCCAACTTGGGTGGACTTATACTGCCCAGGAACAATACAGGCCAGTCAGAAGAAAAAGGGCAGGCCACATTAGTCAGAAGATCTGTTTTAAGCCAGAACAGGTGCAGGCAAAGCAAAACAGAAACAGATAGGCTTACACAGGCAGAGAACCAGCTTAACCAGAGAACACAGTTACTGCCAGAAACACAGATAGGTGACCTACTAGTGGACCTCCTCCACTCAGGCAGTGCCCTCAACCCCTACTCCCCTCTTCCTCATCATATCTCAGCCCCCAATTTCTGCAGTGACCCCCTACTGCACCAAAGGCCAAGTTAGTTACAAGAAGTCTAGGCCTCAACTTGAACAGAGATTCATTCTGTACAAGATCAGAGTCCATGCTACCATCAGAAATCTAGGTCATGAAGACAAGAAGACCAAAGAGGAACCAGAAACCAAGGAATCAAGCATCCATACTACAAAGACTCAGAAATCAGCACCTAGACCTATAATCATCCCAAACAAAAATTCCTAACCCCCAGTAAAAGAACAAAATCAACAACAGAAGGGAAATATGGTAACACCAGAGCCCAACTATCCTGTAACAGCAAGACCTGAATATTCCAAAACAGCTTTAGAACAAGAAAAAGTTGTTGAAAGAAACTTTACGAACATTATAGTGGTCCTTAAAGAGGAAATGAAAAAGAAACCTCTCAAGGAAATTGAGGAAAAGACAGAAAAACATTTGAGGGAATCAATAAATCCATTAGAGATTTTCTTGGCCAAGAGAGCCAAGAAAAAAAGTAAAGGAAACTGCTCAAGACCTGAAAATGGAAACAGAACCAGTAAAGTAACTAAGGGAGTTCTAAAAGTGGAAATGCTAGGTAAATCAAGAGGAACTACGGATGTAAGCAAGCATCAACAACTGAATACAGGAGAGGTAATAGAGAATCTCATGTGTTGAATATGCAAGAGAAGAAATAAATTCACTGGTCAAAGAAAATGTTAAATCTAAAACATTCCTAACATGAAAGATCCTTGAAATCTGGATCTCCATGAAAAGACTAAACTTAAAATAGTAGAAAGAGAAGAATCCCAACTCAAAAATCCAGAAAATATTTTCAACAAAATGATAGAAGAAATTTTTCCTAACCTAAAGAAGAGTATTTCTATATAGGTACAAAAATCTTACAGAACACAAAATCATGTGGAGCAGAAAAAAGGCCCTCACCACATAATAATCAAACAATAAACTTACAGAACATAGAGGGAATAGTAAAAAAGGCAAAGGGAAAAGGCCAAGTAACTTTTAAAGGTAGATTTATTAGAATTGTACCTGACTTCTCAACAGAGATTCTAAAATCAAGAGGGACCTGGACTGGCATCTTGCAGACTAAAAGACCACAGATGCCAGTCTAGACTACTATAACCACTGAAACTTTCAATAACCATAGATGGAGAAAGCAAGATATTTCATGACAAGTCAAATTAAGACATTATCTATCTGTAAATCCAACTTAGTAGAAGGTATTATAAGGAAAACTCTAACCCAAAGAAGTTAGCTACATCCACAAAAACACAGGAAATAAATATTCTTATATCAACAAAACCCAAAGAAGGTATATACATGTACACACACACACACACACACACACACACACACACACACACACACACATTACTACCATCAATAAAATAACTGGAAATAACAATCATTGGTCCTATGATGACGGTTGGACTGGGCAGGAGAGGTGGAGGGGTGGGAGGAGGGGAGGGAGAGAGCTGCAGATGGAATGCAAAATGAATTTTAAAAATAAATTAAAAAATGAAAAATATGAAAATTTTTAAAAAAATCATTGGTCATTAATAACTGTCACTATCATTGGACTCAATTCCCTTATCTAAAAAAGATAGGCTAACATACTGGATACCAATATAGGATCCATCCTTCTGTTGCATACTCAACATCAAAGACAGAGGTTACATCAGAGGAAAGGGTTAGAAACAATTTTCTGAGCAAATGGAACCAAGAAGAAAGCTAATGTAGCTATAAAAATATCTAACAAAATTGACTCGGAAATGGCTATTCATTGCTGTCAACTTGACTATATCTGGAATAAACTATAATGCAGAAATGAAGGGCATGCCTGTGATTCATAGCTTCAAACAGTAAGACAAACATAGCTTTTATCTAGAACTTTTAGCTGGATGGCACAGGCTTTTAATCCACATCTTGAAGTTGGATGACTCTTCCTTTAATCTGAGCCACATCTGCTGGAAACCAATATAAGGACAATGGAAGAAGAAAAAATTGCTTCTTTATCTGCTTTCCCTAACCTTGTCAGCACATTCATTTCTTTACTAGCACTGGAGTCTTCTTCTTCAGGATTCTACCATATACAAAAGACCAGCTGAGATACCCAGCATTGCAAAACTGAACTGAGCAACTACTGGATTCTTGAACTTTCCATTCACAGCTAACCATTGTTGGATCAGTTGGACTACAGCTTATATGTAATTCCAATAAATTCCATTTATAGAAATATATAATATATATTATATGTATTATATTATATATAACTTATATATATTATATAAGTTCTGTGACTCTCGAGAACCCTCTCTTACTAATGCAGATTTTGATACCTCAGTGGTTCTAGATAAACATAAGTATAAGGATGAATCTTTTAAGTATCTGGAGTAGGCTTTTTAATTCATCAGCACCTTCAACTTCCAGATACAAATAAACTGCCTAAAAATTTTTAAGTGTGTCCTGAAAGAGACACTTCTCTTCTGCAGCCACAGTTTGAGCTGCAGAAAATTAAACTGAATCCCTCATTTTAATGTTGGCAGAGTTATGACAAAAATCAAAGTCTCGACCCCAAAAATCATCAACAGTTAAAGTAAGAGCATTAGTTGGTAAAGAATGAGTATATCCCTATAAATTGGGATAGGAATGTACTAATGGATGATATTAAAGCTAAGAACTTTGGAACCTTGGATACTTAAATAATATCTTACCTGAGGAAGTACTACCCTCAGCCCCACTCTTTGAAATATTCCTCTTTTGACAGGATTTAGGGGTTTTATTGCTGTGCAAATACACCATGACCATGGCAATACATATAAGGAAACCTTCAATTGAGGAAGCTCACTTATAATTTTAGAGGCTCAGGCCATTATCATCATGGCAGGGAATTTGTCAGTATTCAGACAAATGTGGTTCTGAAGGAGATAAGAGTCCTACATTTTGTAGGCAACAGGAATTAAACTGATACATTAAGCAGTATCCTGACATTAGGAAACTGGTGTAGGAGGGTCCTTCTGTATTTGGGTTGCTCTTATTGGTTAATAAAGAAACTGCCTTGGCCTTTCGATAGGGCAGGACTTAGATAGACAGGGAAAGAGAACAGGATACTGTGAACGGGACAGAGTTAGAGAGAGCTGCCCGCCATGAAGCTCCCAGGTCAGACACGCTGAATCTTTCCCAGTAAGCCACGACTAGTGGCAACACACAGATTATTAGAAATGGGTTGAACGAATATGTGAGAGTTAGCCAATAAGAGGCTAGAGCTAATGGACCAGGCAGTATTTAAATGAATACAGTTTCCGTGTAATTATTTCGGGTATAAGCTAGCCAGGCACCCAGTGGCAGGAGCCAGGCGGCCACCGGGATCAAAAGCAAGCCTGCACGCCTCATACTACAGATTGGCCTCTTGCAACAGGAAACCTCGAAGCCCAGCCCTCAACAGTTACACACTTCCTCCAAGAAGGCCATACCTACTCCAATTATGCCACACCTCCTAAAAGTGCCACTTCCTATGAGACCGTGTGGGACCAGTTTCATTCAATGAATCATATTCAATTCCCTGACACAAATAAGCTTTTAAAAATATCATAACACAAAATGAATTTAGTATACCTTCCAAAGTTATCATAGTCTATCACAGTTTCAAGAATGTTTCTAAATCCAATGTTCAAAATCTCTTATGAGATTCATGCAATCTCTTAAATGTAATCACCTAGAAAATTTAAAAAAAAACCACATACTTCCAACACACATAATAGCCCAGGATATAGAGTACCATTCCAAAATAGTGAGGGGAGTATAGCAAGGAAATATGGAACCAGTGCAAGATGAAAACCACCTGGTCTCTGAACCTTCATGTCTGATTTTGAAACACTCAGCTTTGTTGACTGAAACATGCTTCTTTCTCTTGAGCTGTTTCCATTCTCTATTAGCATCTCTCCTTAGCAGACATTCCACATCTCTGGCATCTCTAGTATCTTGGGTTATCCAAGACATTCCAGGTTTCAACTTCACACCATTACACAATGGCCTCTCTACTGGGCCTCTATTCATGGACATTTCTGACACATGCCTGGCCTCAGTGACTTTATTCCATAACTCACTTCTTCTATCCTGAATTCATATCCTAGAACTATGTAGAGAAGCCTGGCAATTTCTGCTGCATGTTGGGGCTATAATAAGGCCCCTTTATTTAATTATAACTTCAACAGCTTTCTGTCCTTGACTGCCTCACCTGGGCTGCCTGAAACTTGCTCTGTACACCAGGCTGGCCTTAGACTCATAGATCCACCAGCCTCTGCCTTCCCAGTGCTTGGACTAAAGGTGTGCCTCACAATTCCATGTCTATGCTTTTCTTTAATTTATTTCCACAACTTGGGAATTTAGGTAAGTGGGACCTTGTCTTGAGGTCACCATTCCCTTCTTTACATTTCTTAATCTGTTTATCTCCTTGAACAGAGAAGGGCTCTATCCCACTTCACAGTATTCATTTCATAATTTACCCTGCTCATCTTGCTTCTTTGCTTTATAAATTTTCATTAGAGTTATCACTAAAAAACATACCACAAAGTTTACAGTAGGTTGTTTTGGAATTTCCTCTTACCAATTGAATTAATCTGAAACTCTTCAGTTTAGCCTCAGGCAAACTCTTTAGACAGACACTTTCTTCACTAAAATACTACAAGAACGTTCTCTAGGCAACATACTATAGTTCTTCTCCTCTGAAATCTCTTGAGTGAGTGCCCTACAGTTCATCAAGTCACACACAGAGTCACTTTCTGCCATGCTCCTACTAGTACTTAAAGCATTCCACTGCTCTCATAACCAAAGTACCAAAGACCAAATTCCTCCAAACACAAATATTGTCACACTTACCAATATCCCAGTCTCTAGTAGCAACTGCTCTCTTAATTTTTTTTTTCTGTGAGGACACCAGGACCATGGCAACTCTAATATAGAAAACATTTAATTGAAAGTGCTAGCTTACAGTTTCAGAGGTTCAGGCCATTATCATTATGGTTGGGAGCATGTCAGTATGCAGGCAGATGTGGTGTTGAAGGAATATCTGAGAGTCTTCTATGGAGGCTATAGAAAGTCAACTGATTCACTGGCCAGTATTCTGAGTTTAGGAAAGCCCATCCGCATAGTGACTCACTTCCTCCAATAACACTGTACCTACTCCAACAAAGCCAGACTTTTTAATAGTGCCACTCCCTATGAGATTATGGGGTCCAATTACATTCAAAATACCCTATCACCTTTCACTAAGTAAATTCATCATTCCATATCTGATAAATTAATAGTGGCTTTTTTTCTGAAGGAACTGCCAAGCAAATAATACTGTTTTCCCTCAGAGCCCACTAATGTTTGTCTCTAGACGTATAACTAGACTCAATGCAATGCAGGATCCTAGAGAGGAAGTAGAAAATATAGTGCATGAGGATTCATGCTACACTAATAAAGAGTTTACTGCTTTTGCTAATTTATTCAAGCCAAAGTCTAAGATATAAGTGTGAGAATGGACTTTCAGAGTATGGGATGATGGTGGAAGAACATAGAATCAAATCAGACTCAGTTTATTGATATGAGCCCTCTGAGTAAAACTCTATGTTTTATATGGAAGTTCACACGTTCAAAATAAAGGTGTCAAAAGTTGTTTGAATGGTTGTCTGAAGTGTTTATCCAAAGATGGCCTACTGAAAATGAGTTGGAGATGCCTAATATCCCTTGATTTAGTATTGATGAAAGGAATTTCAGGCTCAGGAAAATTTCAATGTTAGAGTGAGTACATTGTAAAACCTAATCCTCCACAATAGGAAGGCTCAGAAGACATGCATCTCATGAATCCTACAATGTGAAAATTGGTGAGATGGGCACCAGCACATTTAAAAGTTTTGTGATTGACCTTCTCCTTGTGCGAGACCTCAGGGTTAGAGATACTGCTGTTCAGCTGGATAAATTAACTGCAATGGGTTTAATTGGACCTTAAGTTAGGATGGACCAGGTGGCAGCATTGAATCACCAGATGGAAGGTGATCTTAATTATCATAAGGGACAGTGCAGACAAGACAATGATTATAATAGCTTAACCCCTAATGATCAGACAGGCAAGGTGAATTTTATACTCCTATGGACCCCTTGGTACTGGCAAATTAATCATGATGTTTCCGGACATGAAATAGATAAGAAGCCTACCGCATTTTTGTTTGACCCCTTTAAGCAGAAAAATTGTCAAACAAATCAAAGAAAGGCTACATTGGACGATGGCAATAGGCAATCTTGGGCAGCAATCAGTTTCCAGACTTTAACCAATTTGTAGAACCAGATCAAGTTGCATGAAGGGGTGGCCAGGTTCCTTTGAGGAAGTAGCTTGATAAGACACCTAAAAATTTTACAGTTAGCCTTTCCAGTTTTTCCCCATAGGAACCTAAGGTTTTTTACAAGGGTAATTGTACAATGGGTTAAAAAGCATTTAAAGTTTCCAGGGTATGTTCTATACTGTTTTTGAATTGATGGTAATACTAGGATATCACAAGATACATTGGGGTTGCCAGGTGATGGTGGCACACGCCTTTAATCCCAGCACTCGGGAGGCAGAGGCAGGCGGATCTCTGTGAGTTCGAGACCTGCCTGGTCTACAGAGATAGTTCCAGGACAGGCTCCAAAGCCACAGAGAAACCCTGTCTCAAAAAACAACAACAACAAAAAGATACATTGGGGCCCTTGCATTCAAGTAGGGACTTGAAAGTAGTGACTAATGGAATATTGACTGATACCAACTCACTGTATGTCCAGTAGGTCCTGTGAGTCTCTAAACTCATCCAGTGGTTATTTCTCCAGTTCCAGAATGTATAATTTGATTTCTGTTTGCATGGCTATCAATCTACCTTTACACTTTTGCCGAAGGGTATATTAATTCTTCTACCCTGTGTGATAACTTAGGTGGAATGGATATTGTTCATGAATATTTTTCAAAAAAAAGGTAGTACATTGTTTCACTATATTGACACTATTACGCCAGTTGAACCATGTAATCAGGAGGTGGCCACCACTTTGAACTCACTGGTAACACATATGCATATCAGAATATGGAATATAAATCCAATGAAAATTTAAGGATCTTCTACCTCAGTGAAATTCTTAGGAGTCCTGGGATGTGGGGCATGCAGGAATATTACTTTTAAGGTGAAGGATAAGTTATTATTCCTGACTCTTCCCACCACCAAGAAAGAAGCACAATGTTTAGTGGGCCTATTTGGATTCTGGAGACAGCACATTCCTCATCAGGGTGTGTTATTCTGCCCCATAAACCAAATGACTTGGAATTCTGCTAGCTTTGTGAGGGCCCTGGAACAGGAGAAGGATCTTCAACAGGTTTAGGCTGCTGTGCAGGCTGCTCTACCACTTGTACCATATGTTCCACCAGACCTGATGGTACTTGAGGTCAGTGGAAGACAGTAATGTTCTTTGGAACCTTTGCGAGGCTCCTATAGATGAATCACAGAAGAGACCTTTGTAATTTTGGAGCAAGGTTCCACCCTCATCTGAAGACAAGTATTTTCCCTTTGAAAGACAACTCTTAACCTGCTATTGTGCTTTAGTAGAAACAATGTTGGACAATGGGCCATCAAGTTACCAGGTGATCTGAACTACCCATCATGAGCTGGGTGTTATAGGAACCACCATTTCATAAAGTAGGATGTGCACAGTAGCACTCTATTATCAAATTGATGTGGTATATGCTCAATCAGGCCCTAACAAGACCTGAAGGCACAAACAAGTCTCATGAAGAATTTGCCCAAATACCTATGCTTGTACTCTTGATACAGCTGTCTGTTGCCAAAAATGTACGTATAGCCTCCTGTGGTGTTACCTATGATTGGTTATCTGAGGAAGAGGAGACTAGCCCCTGGTTTACTGATGGTTCTGCATGTCATGCAAGCCACATCTAGAAGTGAAGTTACAACATTATAACCTGTTTCTGGAACAACCCTGAAAGACACTGCTAAAGGGAAATCTCTACAGTGAGTAAAATTTCAAGCAATTCACATGGTATTACAGTTTGGAAGAACAAATGGCCAGATGAATGTATGTTCACTCACTCATGGGCTGTCACCAATGGATTGGATAGATGGTCAGAGACATGGAAAGAGCATGATCAGAAATTTGGTGAGAAACACATCTGGGAAAGAAGTTTGTGAACAGATCTCTCCAAACAGGCAAAGAATATGCAGATACTTGTGTCCTATTTAAATGTTCATCAAAAGAAAGATGTCCAGCTGAGTTGGAGTTCAATAATCAGATATATTGGATGACCCATTTTGTGGACTAATAGCCTCTTTTCCCAGCCATTCCTGTCATTGCTCATTGGGCACATAAACACAGCAGCTATGGTTACAGACATTAGGGTTATTCATGGACTTAACAACATGGACTTCCACTCACTGAGTCTGGTGAGGCTACAACTGCTACTGAGCCACAGATATGGCATAAGACCCTAGGTGACTAGCTAACAACCTGGTGTCAAGTTGACTACATTGGAGAACATCTTCTATGCAAAGGACAATATGTTGTTCTTACTGGAATATATATATATATATATATATATATATATATATATATATATATATATATATATATATATATATATATATAATTTTGATGATTTTGCCCTTCCTGAACATAATGTATCTGCCAAAACCAGCATTTGTGTACTTACAGAGTGCTTTATCCACTGACATGATATTCCACACATTGCTTGTATCCAAGAAAATCACTTCACAGCCAGAGAAGTGTGACAGTGGGCACACAGTCATGGATCCACTGGTCTTACCATGTGCCCCACCAACCTAAAGAAGCTGACATTAAAGAAAGATGGAATGACCTTTTGAAGACACAGTTACACCACCTATTAGGTGTCAGATAATGTGGGATGTCTTTCTGTATATGTGTTGCTTTATAGATTGATGAATAAAGTTGCTTTGGACAATGGTTTAGCAGAGTAAAGCCGGGATGGGGGCCAATATGAACAGAGATATATAGAGAGATTAGGTGCAGTCTGGGAGACACCATGCAGCTGCTGAAGGAGACAGAGGCCGGAAACTTACCAGTAGGCCACAGCCTTGTGGAGATACACAGATAAATAGAAGTGAATTAATTTAAGAGCTTGCTAAAAATATGCCCAAGTCACTGGCCAAGCAGTGTTGTAATTATTATAGTTTCTGTGTGATTATTTGAGCCAGGGAAACCAGGAAAGAGATTCTCACTCTCCACTTAAAGGGAGCAGCATGAAAGTATGGAACAGCATTCTGCAGAAGGCAGTATATGCTTTGGATCGTGTCCAGTATATGGTGCTGTTTCTCCCAGAACCAGGATGCACAGGTGCAGGAATCCAGTGGTGGAAAGGGGATAGTTTCACCATCACCTTTAGTGAAACTCTAAGAAAGTTTTTGCTTCCTGTTCCTGAAACCCTAGGTTCTACTGGGCTAGAAGTTTTGGTTTCAGAGGAAGGAGTTCTTCATTCAGGAGCCATAGCAAACATTCCATTTAACTGGAAGTACAGACTTCCCTTTGTTTACTTCAGGTTTTTTTTTAATTTATTTAAAAGGTTTTTCTTCATTTTACATATCTACCATAGTTCCCTTTCCCCTTGTCTCTTCCAGATCCCCCCACCTTTCCCCAAACAACCCCCATCCACTCCTCAGAAATGGTAATACTTCCCATGGGGAGTCAACAAAATCTGACATATCAAGTTGATGCATGACCAAGGCCCTCCTCCCTTGTATCAAGGCTAAAAAAGATATCTTCCATAGGAAATGGGCTGCAAAAAGTCAGATCATGCACTAGGGGTAAATTCTTATCCCATTACCAGTGGCCCCACAGACTTCCCAAGCAACAGCACTGTCACCCACATTCAGATGGCCTAGTTAGGTCCTATACAGTTTCTCCAGCTGTCAGTCTAGAGTCAGTGAGCTTCCAGTAGCTCTCCTTGTGGGTTTCCCCATCATGATCTCGATCCCTTTGCTCATATAATTCTTTCTTTCCCTCTTTGACTGGACTTTGGGAACTAGGCTCAGTTAATAGCTGTGGATTTCTGTATCCACTTCCATCAGTTACTGGATGGAAGTTCTATGATGACAATTAGGGTGGTTATCAATCTGTCTACTGAAGTAGGCCAGTTCAGGCACCCTCTCTACTATTGCTTGGAGTCTTAGCGTGGGTCATCGTTGTGGATTCCAGGAACTTCCTGAGCATCAGGTTTCTCCCTAACCCCAAAATGACTCCCTCTATCAAGGTAATGTTTTCTTTGCTCTCCATCTCTATCTTTCCACCAACTTGCACATCCTGATACCTCATGTTCTCCTCCCCTCCCACCCCATCCTCCCTATTTACTTGGAAGATCTAATCTATTTCAACTTCTCAGGGACATCCATGCACGTCTCTCTTAGGGACTCCTTGTTACCTAGCTTTTGGGGAGGGGTGTTGGATTGTAGCCTGGTTATCCTTTTCTTTAGGTCTAATATCCACTTGAGTAAGTTCAGACCATGTTTGTCTTTCTGGATCTGGGTTATCTCACTCAGGATGGCTTTTTCTAGTATACTTAATAAATGGGATCTCCTGAAACTAAGATGCTTCTTTAAGGCAAAGGACACGGTAAAGAAGACAAAACTGCAGCCTACAGAATGGGAAAATACTGTCACCAACCCCACATCTGACTGAGGGCTTATCTCCAAACTATATAAAGAACTCAAGAAACTAGATATCAAAACACCAAATAATCCAATTAAAAATGGGATACAGATCTAAGCAAAGAATTCTCAAGAGAAGAACCTCAAATAGCTGAAATACACTGAAAGAATTGTTCAACATCCTTAGTCATCTGGGAAATGCAAATCAAAACTTCTTTGAGAGTCCATCTTATACCAGTCAGAAATTCAAAAAACCAATAAAATAAGTGACAGTTCATGCTGTCAAGGATACGTGGTACACTTATTCATTACTTATGGGAGTGCAAACTTGTACAGTCACTTTGGAAATACATATGGTAGTTTCTCAGAAAATAGAGAATCAATATGCCTCAAGACCCAGCAATATCACTCTTGGGAATGTATCCAAAGGATGCAAATTTATATCATAAGGTCATTTGCTCAACTATACTCATAGCAGCATTATTTGTATTAGCCAGAATCTAGAAAAAACCTAGATGCCCCTCAATTGAAGAATGGATAAACAAAATGTGACACATTTACACAATAGATTATTAGTCAGCGGTAATAAACAATGATGCCTCGAAATTTGCAAGCAAATGGATGGAAGTATCTTCTGTCAGATAATCAAGACACCTTAGGCTTCTAATGCCCTTAAGCCAACAGGATAAGAAAGGAAGAACAATGTTAGGAGGGATGATAGATCCAGACTAAATTGGAGAAATTGGATTGTCTTTCTACAAAAGAGGTTAGAAGGATTATGTCTGGAATGCAGGAGATTCTTTAGGCATTTCTTGGTGCTACCATGTCCTGTGATTAAAGTTTTTGGGAAGTTGCAGCAACCTAATCCTGACAGGACGACAAATGGCACAGACCCATCAGGAATGGAGGCGCAGGTCACTCCTCCATTAAAAGAGTCAAGATCTGACATGATTGCAGGGGGTGTAGTAGAGGAAGAAAGTTATAGATACCTTCTAACGCCATTTGTGTTCAGTTAAAAAATGAAAAATATAATTGACTTGAGTACTTATATTTTATTACATTAAGAATGCATTTGTGCAGATATTTGTGGTTTCTTTCAATTTCTTTAACATCAGTTAGGAGACAATCAATGGTTACCATATTTAAGTTTGAGATACTGAAATTATGACTCACAAAGATCATTACTACCTATGCTAAATTTATAATTCATTATTGGTGTTATTAAGTATAGTTATATCATGTTAAGCATAATTATGACCTGGTTAAATATATAATGTGTGTGTGATTGTACATAGAATAGTTACATTATATTTAGGAATCATTGTGGTCTGGTTACTGTTCATTTGACATAAGAAGATATGATTTTGTTTCAAGTAGACAAGGGGTAGATTATGATACCTTTTTTTGGTTGTCAACTTGAATATTTCTGAAATGATCTACAATCCAGAAATGGAGGGCATACCTATGACCTAGATCTGGAGGCAAGAAGGCACAGGATTTTGAGATCAGATGAAGCACACCTTTAATAAAGATCTTGAGGCAGGAAGGCACATCTTTAGTATGGGCCACATCTTCTGCTGGAAGCTATATAAAGTAAATGACTTCCTTCTAACTGGCCTATTTGACATCACCTTGACAGCATATGTATTCTTTTACTGGCTTTAGAGCCTATTTATTCTGCATTCCACGATATACAGAAGACCAATTGAGACACCCAGCCATGTGGGACTGAGCACCTACTAGATTCCTGAACTTTCCTTTCACAGAGAGCAATTGTTAGATTAGTTGAACTGTAGCCTGCAAATCACTCCAAAAATTTCATATATATGTAATTCATATGTATAAATATATATTCAATATGTATATTTTATATATATATATATGAGAAATAGTTTATGTTACTCTAAAGAGCACTAACACAGACTTCAAACCAAAATTAATCAAAAGAGATAGAAATGGACATTTCATGCTTATTAAAGAAAAAATCCACCAAGGGTCATTCCAATTCTTAACATCTATGCCCAAGCACAAGGGCATCCACATTATTAAAATAAACATTACTAAAGATTAAATCACACACTGAGCCTCACAAATTAATGTGAGAGACTTCAATATCCCACCATTTCCAATGGACAGGTCATCCAGACAAAAAATAAATAGAGAAATAATGGATCTAACTGACAGTATGACTAAAATTGAACTAAAAGATATTTACAGAACATTTCAGCTAAAAACAAAAGGATATGCCTTCTTGTCAGCACACCAAGGAACATTCTCCAAAACTGGCCACATAGTCTGTCACAAAGCAAGTCTGAAAAGGTAAGTAAATTGAAATAAGACTTTGTATGCTATCAGACAATCATAGACTAAAACTGGACTTTAACAATATTGGAAACAACAGAAAGTTGTTGTTTCCATGGAAACTGATCACATACTTACTGAAATACTACTGGGTCAAGGCAGAAATAAATAAAGAAATTAAAAATGTCCTAGAAATTAATGAAAAGGAATGTATAACATACAAAAATTTATGGGACACAATGAAAACAATGATGAGAGGAAAGGTCAAAGAACTAAGTGCCTTCATAAATAAATTGGAGATATGTAACGCTATTAACATTAGTACATATATAAAATCTCTAGAACAAAAAGAAACAAACACACCCAAGAGAACAAGTTGGCAAGAAATAATTAATCTGAAGGCTGAAATCAATAAAATGGAAGTAAAGAGAACAATACAAAGAATTAATGAAACTTAGTTGATTCTTTGAGAAAATCAATACAACAAAATACCCTTATCAATACTAACAAAAGATAGAGAAAAAATATCCAAATTAACAAAATCAGAAAAGTTGTGTATATAGCAACAGACATTAAGAAAATTGACAAAATCATTATTTAATATTTAAAAAACCTGTACTCCACAGAACTGGAAAATCTAAAAAAATAAACAATTTTCTTGATACATATCACTTACCAAAGCTAAATCAAGATCAGATTAACAATTTAAATGAACCTATAACCCTTAAGGTTATAGAAGCAGACATTAAAATCTCACAAACGAACAAAAAACAAAAACAAAAGACAGTTTTAGCTCAGAATTCTACCTGAATTTCAAAGGAGAGGTAATGCCAATACTCCTTAAGTTATTCCACATAATAAAAATAGAAGGAATATTGGCAATTTAATTTTATGAAATCAAAGGCACCCTGATTTTGAAACCACATAAAAAATCAACAAAGAGAATTTATAGATCAAATTCCCTAATGAACATTCATGAAAAATACTCAATAAATTATTTGCAAACTATTTCCAAGAACACATCAAAAGTTCATCCACCATGATCAACTGGGTTTCATCCCAGATATGAAGATATGGTTCAACATATGAAAACCCATCAATGTAATCTACTATGTAAACAAACTGCAAGAAAAAAACATGATGATTACATGAGATACTGATGAGGTCTTTGATAAAATCTAACACCACTTCATTATAAATATCTTGGAGAAATCAGGGATACAAGGGTCATACCTAAAAATAAGAAAGGCAGTTTTTAGGAAGCCAATAGCCATAATTAAATTAAATAGAGAGAAACTCAAAGGAATTCCACTAAATTCAAGCACAGGTCCAGGCTTCACAGTATCTTCATCTCTATTTCATATAGAACTTGAAGTGCTAGTTAGACCAATAACAAATCTAAAGGAGATCAATACACAAATTTCAAAGTGTGGTAATTTGAGTGTAATGGGCCCTCCATAATCTCATATTGAGTGGCACTATTAGAAGGGGTGGCTTTGTTGGAGGATGTATGGCCTTGTTGGAAGATGTATGTCACTGCAGAGGTGATCTTTGAGTTTTGTTTAAGCTTCACACAGTGTAACAGTCACTTGTCTTCCTGTTGCCTCCAAGATGTAGCACTCTCAGGTCCAGCAACACATCTGACTTTTACTACATGTTGCCACTGAACCTCTGAAACTATAAGTTAGCCAACCCATTTAAATGCATTCTTTATAAGAGTTTTTGTAGCCATGTTGTTTTTGCATAGCAAATCAAACCCTAATTAAGACAGAAGTTGGCACGAGGGACTGGGCTATTGCTGTGATAGCCCTGACAATATACTCATTTGGAATAATTTTGACTTTGGTGCTATGGGTTATGAAAGCAGTGGACTACTTTAAGCACTGCTTAATGGGCCATACCAGTAGGAACATGGAAGACAGAGTTTCTAACAGTTATTTGAACTGCTGCGTGATCAATCAAGAGCCTTCAGAGGAGAATTTTAGTATGTTGCCTAGAGATCATTCCTGTGATATTTTGGTGAAGAAAACAGTTGTCTTTTGCCCTTGTCTGAAAAGTCTGCCTAAGGCAAAACTGAGGCATTTTGGATTAATTTCACTGGCAAAAGAAAAATCTCAAAACAGCCCATTATAGACTTTGTTATGTGGTTTTAGTGGTAACTCTAATGAATATTTATAACAAAAATGAGCAATATGAGCAGGCTAAATTACAAAATGAAAAATTTAAGGAGAGAAAGAGTGCCACCAAGTGAAATAGAGCTTCAATCTGTGTTCAAGGAGATAAATTAAGAAATGTAATAAAGGAAATAGTAACATCAGGGCAAGATTCCACCCACCTATGTTTCCAACCTGTGGAAAGAATGTAAAGAAAAGCATAGAGCCTGGAATGGTGGGGCACACCTTTAGTCTCAGTACTGTGAATGCAGAGACTGGTGGATCTACAAGTCTGAGGCCAGTCTGTATGTACAGAGCAAGTTTCAAGACAGTCAAGCTTAGGCACTGAAGGATATATTTGAATGAGGGGGGCATGTTCCAGTCCCAACAAGCAGCACAACTTGGAAATTTTGGCCACATGGTTCATCATGTAGAGTTAATGATAGAATAAATGAATTATGGAATAATGCCACGGAGGCCAGGCATGTGTCAGTGATGTCTCTTGCACATACCTAGTAGAACGGCCATTGTGTGAAGCTGTTAAATTGAAGCTTGGATTGCCTTGGAGAACCCAAGATGTTAGAAATGCCAATTGTAGGATGCCTGCTAAGGAGAGCTGCTAACAGGTAGTAGAAACAGTCCAAGAGAAAGAAGTATGTTTCAGTCAACAAACCTGGTCCTATTTAAAGATTATGGTGAGCCTTTAGACATCAGTCATGGAAATTCAGAGTTAGAAGTTTGCCCATCTGGGTTTCGGTCTTATACTGCTCCAATATTTCCTTCCTGTGCTCTCTTCCCTATTTTGGAATGGTACTGTATATCCTGTGCCATTATATATGTTCAAAGTATGAGATCAGTTTTTTTAATTTTAATTTTATAGGTGAATATAGTTAAGAGCTGCATTATTAGTAAAAGTTTTGGCATTGAACAATCCTAAATGTCCATCAACAGATGAAGAAATACTGAAAATGCAAATATGCACAATGAAATATTGTTTTAATAGATATAAAGGATAATGAAGGCATGGAATTTTCATGAAAAAGTATAGAATTAGAAACAATTATTTAAAGTGAAATAAGCCTGATTCAGAAATATAAATACTATACTTTTCATATGTAGAACCTAGATTTTAATTGTATGTGTGTTTATATTTGAATATACTTGTGAGTTGTTGCTTTTATAAAAGTAGAAAAGAGACCATGAGATTGTAAGAAAACCTTTAAAAAAGAGAACAAAGGAATGAATGTGATATAAAAATTGAAGTGTGTATGGGTGAGGAGGAAGAGAACTAGGAAAAAAATTCAGTGGAATAGTGGTGAGTGGAGGATGGGGCCCACATAGAATAGAATATGTATGTAAAAGCAGAAATGGGGCCCATATTGTATATTCTGTCATTATTAATATTCATGGTATTATGTATGAGTTTAGAGTAACCATGGAAACATGTGTCTAAGAATACCTATGGGGGGATTTTTACATTGGGCTAATTGGGGTGGAAAGTTGCACTATAAATGTGGGTGATGCCATTTCATAGTATCAGGTCCTGGTTTGAATAAAAAATCAAAAGCAAGCTGAAATAAAGCACTTGCTGCTCTCTGCTTCCTGTTGTCTCATGCAGCAAGTAACTGATACTTATGCTATGGTTGAAAGTTAATGAAAAGCTTTTTTTGTTTTTTGTTTTTTTTGATACATGGTTTCACTGTAGTTTTAGAGCCTGTCCTGGAACTAGCTCTTATAGACCAGGCTGGCCTCGAACTCATAGAGATCTGCCTGCCTTTGCCTCCCGAGTGCTGGAATTAAAGGCATGTGCCACCACCCCCAGCTTTATCCCTTAGTTTTTAAAAATAAAATGGGATACTTTAATTTGTGATGGAATAAGAAACATATTGCATTGTCAAGTAAATTAATAAAGAAGAAAAAGCAAGTTTCTATTAATAACACAACAATGTGTTAAATGATGTGATTGATAGAATGAGAGCTTACATTAATCTTCTATAAAGTAAAGTCTTGAAAATAAGAAAATAATAATTTCATAAGACTTTTCAACGGGTAAGGTCACCAAGATGATAAAAATTAATAGATTATAAAGTATTCTAAAGTTGAGACTATTTCCAAGTATGCAATCATTTGAGATATCTTTTCTTGGCTGACTGTGCCTTATATTCCTTTTGTAAAAAAAAAATAGAGAAACTGAACATTATTATTATCAGTGTTTCACCTTGAAATTGCAATTTTATATATTTTCTATTATAGAAGATGAACATTTTTTCACATTTTAATTTTCATGGAATCACAATGTGTCTATATCTGGCAATCATTGTCATCAAACTAATAATAGCATCTTGCTGGCTGTGCTGGTTTGAAGGGAATGGCCCTCATAGGCTCATATAGTTGATTAATTGCTTCCCAGCTTGTGAAATTGTTTGGAAATGATTTGGAGGTGTGGCTTTGTTGGAGAAGGTGTGTCACAGAGCAGGGTTCTGAGGTTTCAAAAGACTCTTGCCACCCCTGGTGTTCCTTTTTATATCCAGATCAAGATATGAGCTCTCGGCTGTTCCTGCCACTATGCCTTTGCTCCGCCATCATCATGGACTCTAAACTTCTGAAAACATAATCTCAATTAAGTATTGTCTTTTGTATATTAATTTGGTCATGGTGTTTTTGTCACAGCAATAGAAAAGTAAGTTATTTGCCATTGTCTGCTTTTGTGTACTTTTGTGTAATTTGGTATAAGATCTGCTAAGCTATGTTATGGGACATGTTGAACTTCATTGTGAGAATATAATCAGTAACTACACTATCATTCTGTGTAAAGTGTAGTATTAGTAGGCAAGAAAAACTACAGTAGGATAGAAATTTGCTACTATTAATTCAAATATTTATCATTAGGGAAAATGAACAATTTCATGATTTTATGTAGAGAACTAAAAATGCTTCAAATAGAATCATAGATGGATATATGTAACAAATAGACATATATATATTTCGTTGAAACTGCCTGATGTACAGTGCTAGTCTTCAGGTAGGAAAAAATTCCTTATCACTTGAAAATAAATTTCCACATGCTTGGGTGTAGAATAGGGAAAGTCAGTACAAAGTAATGCTAGTGATTAAATCATTTCTCATCTAGGGTTCCTGATAAAACAATATATTCTAAGTGAATTTCAATGTTTTCTTCTGTAATGATGGTTCAGATATTTGAAATTCATTGTGTCCTACATATAATGAAACATAGTATGTGAATATAAGGTATGAAACTTGAGTTTCCAAATTTCATGTATGCCTTACTTATATTTTACTCAGTAAATGATTTTCTATACAATAGGTCCTTGATTGCTAAGTTACACAGTAGTTTTGAATTCAATTAAATATATAAGAAATTGAAAAAATTCTTAGTTACTTGTCAAAAGGAATGTAAGTTTTGTACTATACTTCATGGTATGTGCGTACAACCAACCAGAGACACAGCATTACACTGTATTTTGTATCTTTAATACCATAATGATATTACAAAATATTTGAATAGAGACACTGAAACAGAATCATTTGTTGAACTACAATGACAAAATTCTTTAGAAACAGAGATTTTGCTATTGTTAATTAAATCATTGTTATTACATGCAGAAACAATGGTCAGAAGTTAAAGTAATCTTTGTAGCAATATTCTATGTATTTGCAGTTTTCAATGATGTTTTATACTTCAAGTGAGAAATATGAGACGATTTCTTATTATGAAGTACTGTCAACTATGACAGTGCCACAGAAATCAGACTACTTACGTATTACAACTAAATCCTGTATGTTAAACTTCAAAAGCACACATATAAATATGATTATATATAATGGCTAATCTTTCAACATATTGTCAAGAGTTGATTTCTGTTCTTTTTATTTTAGTTATTTTTTTTCATGTGTTTAGTACCTTTTTACAATTATAGGCCATCTTTTTGTTCTTGATTTCCCTTGCAGAAGATTGATCAGCATAACCTGTCACTGGAAAGCAATTTTCATCATCAAAGGCAGCTTCTGTTCTCCCTTGATTAGCATACTGGCTGCAATTTACTCAGCAGAAAGAGATAATCTGCAAAAACACCGCTGATCAATTCTTACAACACAAAGAGGTTTAACCTTGAATATCACCGACAGGATTACAGGTAGGCAAATAATCAAGAAAATTTTGTTATCTTCTGCATCAGTGATTTTCTTTTATTTGAAGAATGTGACCTTTAGTACTGGATTATGCTTTTTCTCATTTCTGTTTGAATATTTGGGTTTCTGAAAACATGCATTTGTACATTTTCTATGTTAAGCGATAAAGAATCCCTATTACACAGCAATAACATGAACTGGTTATTTCTTATTTCCATATGCATATTCTGTTCTCCAAGCCCAAAGTAGCATCTATATGAAGAAATAAATCAATGGAAATCCAAGTGAACCAGATAATTGTATGATTTACATTAGATTATGTAATATTACATAATAGTTATTAGTTCCCTAGGTTCAATAGAAAATAAGTTTATAGAGGAAATATTTGTAGTGGAAGTGGACAGATGAAAGGGGAAGTTTAATATTTATTTGCTCCTATTTTTTGCTAACTTTCTTCTCTCAATGTGGAGAAAAAGAATGACAAAGTAAAAATGTGAATATATTTGGGGACAATAATGGTTTAAAATCTCCAGCAGTGTCACTCACTATCCATGTGGCTCTAAATAAGGAGGGAATTTTTCTGAATCTCAGTCTTATCATCTTTAAAATAGACACAATAATAGTTTTTATTAACTAGAGATACAGTATTACTTCTGAATTTATGGTGGGTTAAGTAAGTAATAGTTACTTTGCTAGGAATATCAAATAATATCATTGGATAATATGAACCTAAATTGAAGATATACATTTTTTATTTCACTTAGTGAATTCTCAGTCAATTTCACTTCTTATAGAATGGAAAAACTGAATGACCAAAACTCAGTAGTCATTAGATAAAAACCAGATGACCCTTTATAACCAATTAAAGAACCATTTAAAACATTAACTTGAGTAGCTAAAGAAATGATATTTCTTCTGGTAAAGTCTTACTCTGTAGTCTTAGATGATCTGGAAATCCCTACATATCTTTCGTTGACCTCACATAAAATAGGAATCATCCCAACTCTACAGGTTGGGATTACAGGTGTGAGTTACTACCTTGCCACAG
The DNA here is from genome assembly GCA_004026605.1 of Ondatra zibethicus. Taxonomy (NCBI): domain Eukaryota; kingdom Metazoa; phylum Chordata; class Mammalia; order Rodentia; family Cricetidae; genus Ondatra; species Ondatra zibethicus. Next base: position 11,691 of record PVIU01012337.1, on the reverse strand, counting down.
GTAGTTACATGCTTAACATATAAAATTCTTTTTATACATACCTAAGAACTTTAAATTCTCTCTGTTTCTCTAATTTGTTGAAATAACATATTCAAGGCTTCTGAAATTCCTTCTGCTACTAAATTGCTCTTACTATAAAACACGGTATCTTTCAGCCTATATAGTCTCATTGAGTATATACAGTTCAGTTCCTTACCTGTTCTCACAATGTTCTTTAGAGCCTTAATTATCAATTCTACCTATCTTCTTTGCATCTCTATTTTGCCTGATTCCCCAGTTCTGATCAGTTCAAATCCCCAGAATTCTCCATAACAATTAGAAAGGGAAATGTTTCCTAAACAAATGCTTTTAAGCCAAATACTCACAACCCCTCATTAACCCCACACTACTCTTCTGGGGGTGGAGTTGTTTCTGACTCTAATTCAGAGGGGCCAAAAGCTGAATAATTTTTCCCAAGAGGTAGAATGAGAGAGAGCCAGCAAAATATTAAAAGGTATTTAACATCACTAGTAAATGAAGAAATCTAAATAAAACACAATAAGATACCATCTCTTACTTGCTAGGAAGGTTATAAAAATAAAGTGTTGGTGAGGATATGAAGAAAATAGAATTTGTATGTTCTTAGTGGCCATGTATAGAAAAAAGATTGCTTGCACTATCTCAAACCTGGAATCCTTGGTGACAGTACTCTGAAAACAAAATGAAGATTTTTTTTAATTTTTAGCCTATTAAAATGTTCCCTGAAATGAAATTCGGAATGGGCTAAAAAGCATGGAAAAGAATAAGTAGTAATCAAGTCCAATTTTTTTTTTATTTCATAGGAAGCAAAGATGACAGCGGTTTTCTTTGAAAGATTAAGAATGGGTATTATGAAAAACTGTAGGGGGCTCCAACCAATTTTGCTTGACATTCTTGTCTTTTGTACTTGGGGACATTTCTAGCTTACATTTTCAACCTTGAGAAAAGAAAGGCACAATGTAGCAGTCAATTTCCTAAAATGAAAAATAAACCCTGCTGCATGTGTTATCACATGTGAATAAGCTATTAAGAGCTCAGACTGGCTGGAAGGCAACATAGCTTCTCCTGATTTACAGTTACAATTTAAAATTAAAAGCCTCTGTAACTGTTTTAGCAAGGAAGGAAATCTGCTGGAGAAACAAACAAACTTAAATCTGAACTTTTATTCAAGAGTCTCAGATAAAGCTCTAAATATTATCATGAAATTAAGACTTAGTCTTACTGCTTTGGGTAAAACCAATTTTAGCACAAAGTGATTGTTATCTTTTAATTAAAATATATATGATATCCATGTTTTTAAATGCATGTATTTTATTAAAATGCATATCATGAATTTATTCAGCAAGGATTTGGTGCTAACAGCATGTTGCATACTACTGGGTTTGTTATATTATTTCCTAGCTAGCAATTACACCAGGACCTAAAATTTATATAGTTACTGCAGTGAGAGGGACCTAATTTTACTGTCAGTATGAGATATACTGCCAAGGATAGAGTTTCCTATTCTTCACTTGATATACACACAGTATAAGTTCATATACTTAAGGAAGTATATGAGCACAAAGCACCATAAGTTACTCGCAACTTTTTGAACGTAGATTACCTTTCACCCAGAAAATTTGTGTTGATGACCTTATGGCTCTAATACCTGAGAATGAAAAAAACACATTGAAAAAGATGATAACATAACAAAAAAAAAAAACCATTTCAAAATTGTGTAATTTTTCTCTGTGATTCTGCCATTCCCAGAAGAAATTTATAAGCACAGTATGTACTGTAGACTTGATTCAAGAATGTCTGTATTTCTTTCTATTTGTCAATCTCATTGTCTTTGACACACTACATATACGTTTTTGTCATGTAACGTTCTAAATAAGGAATCCTGATGTGGGAGGTGATATATGCTGTAAATATGTTTTCTTTTTACTATTGATTAATAAAGAAGCTATGTTCAGCCAATAGCATAAAAGAATATAGCCAGGCTGGAAGAAATCTATATAGAGAGTAGGCAAAGTCAGAAAGAAGCCATGTAGCCACTGCTGGGAACAGATCCCTCTGCTGGAGCCCACCGAAACTTTGTCAGTAAGACATGACCTCATGGTGAAGCAGAGATTCATGGCGATGGGTTAGTTTAAGATATAAGAGCTAGCTAGAAATATGGTTAAGCTATTGGCCAAACAGTATTGCAAATAATATAGTTTATGAATGACTATTTCAGGTCTGGGCAGCTGGGAACAAATGAAAGATCTCCCCCCAACAAATTGGTGCACCTATGTGGGGCTGACTAAGTTCACATAATACCTGAGAAAGCTTGGAAAGGAATCCTAGACACAAAAGAACAGAATTAAGCATGACATTTGGTAGCAGCATTTTCTTGGGTGGGCTCTGTTTTATAGAAGCAAGAAAAGTCATGATTTCTTTAAGAGAGGTCTTTTTTGATTCAGAGGTAGCAGAAAAAAACAACAACATGTGATTTCAAAATGGCAGTAACCTTGGTCATGATGCCAGCATGAACTCTGGCTTTTCAGGAGGCCGAGAACTTTAATGGGGCTTGTGGACATTGTGCTACAAGTTCCTTGGTGGCAGCATGGGCCAACTGGTTACCAGAGTTGAGGTGGTGAGTGTGGCTTTCACCTGGTAGTCTCAGAGACAGTGAATGGACCTCTACCATGTTGGACTGGACAAAGCCAAAAGGTAAAGCAGCCTTATTCCTTGCAATGCCACTTTGCATTTTAAGAAGTGGTTCTAGTCAGAAAATAATTACAGATATGCAATAAAGACAGATTCAGACAGATATAGACCTCTAAATTGGTTGGATAAATGTACATAATCTTGGGAGAGAGAAGAAAAAGAATATAGACAGTTATATAAGGAATTAAATGGTTTTAAAAATAAAACAAAGTATTTAAAGAGACACAGTACAGATAGGCATAGATTAAAGGAGAAAAGAAAAATAAGCCACATAAAGATGGAATATTAACAAAGAGTCTGTATGATGTATGTTGTTGTGTTTTCTTTGAATCTTATGACTGTGACTGAGCTAATTACAGAGAGATATTTCATTGTCTGGGCTTCCAAGCTAAACCAACATATACACTTTAAAGTTAACTTGACTTCAAAATTTGGTTCTAAGGATTTATTGCTTTGGAAAAGAGGTTGTTCTTTTGTTTCTACAGAGGATGAGAACCAGTAGATTCATCCCAGGCTAACGTGGTTTGATGGACTAAGACTTCTCGAAAGGTTGTCATGAATACCCCTGAAAATTACTTTGCACAACTAAAATCAGGAAGGAGTTTGGAGAAAACTAAGCCCAAATTCCCTAAATGATTGTTTATAAATTCTTGTTTACATTTAAAGGGGGCTATGCAATAGAGATGGATGTTTTGTATTGGTATGGATCTTTGTTTATTAATACAAATTTAAGGTCAATTTTGTTATATGTATATTTCTGCTTTTGATTAAGGCATTGTGTTTGTGCAGATCATTTAACAATATAATGTATAATTAAGAAATACCTGTTAATAGTCATTTATAATAATCAAGATTATAGTCATCTTAGTTAAGTTTTCTAGATATATAGCGATATATTTAAGTTAGATAGATAGTCTTCAAATCTTTCAGAGACTTTCAGAATATGGCACTTAAAATGCTTTAAGAGCTTAAGACTTTTTGTGACGATGAGGCACATCTGTTCTTGGCAGCACCAATCTACTTCAAGAGGATAATGGGCATCAAAGAGGCTCCTCATCGAGTTTGTTTCCCATTTGAGCAAGAAACTGCTCTTGCCTGACTGCTTGACTGGACTTGCAGGACACACAGAAAAAATTTCTGCTGTAGCTTCCTAAGGAAAGTGAAACAGTACTTTGGGGTTCCTGCTTCATGAAAGTGTCTGCCAGTCATTCTGCAGGACACAGAAGAAAGTGGCTGACAAGCTGCCAATATAGCTGGAATTTTCTATAACATTTCCACCTTCATGGAAAAGTCTGCTGTATACTATGGGTTGGTAGGCTGAAGATGGGTGCTCACATTGTTACAGAAGAACTTTAGGTGACTGTCCAGGCAGGAAGATGTCTCTGTCAACTTTAGAGTTTTGAACATTGCTTAATATGCACTTCCTGCTTGCTTAAGTAATATTATATCCATCTGACATCTTTGATGGAGTTGAAGAAAAGGTAGTTATAATTATAGTTTTCCTTAGTAATGGCAAAAGTAAAGTAGATATAAATATTGTAACTGTAATTCTTGCTTGATACCTATTTTGTTATATGTAATCTTGCTATGTTAAAGTTAAATCCTTCCTTTTTATTTAAACAGAAAAGGGGAGGTGATGTGGGAGTTGAAGTGTGCTGTGAATATGTTTTATTGCCATTAGTTAATAAAGAAGCTGCTTTTGCACAATGGATTAACAGAATATAGCCAGGCTGGAAGAGATAGGTATATAGAGAGAAGGCAGAGTGAGAAAGAAACCATGTAGCCTCTGCCATAGATAGATATACCAGAAGCTTGGTGATAAGTCCTACCCATGTGGCAATACAGGTATTAATAGAGATAGGTTAATTTAAGATGTAAGAGCTTCCTAGGAATACGAAATTCATTGGCCAAGCAGTGTTGTGATTAACATAGTTTCTGTGTGAGTATTTTGGGTCAGGGCATCTGGGAATTAACAGTTTTCACAACAGTCTCCTGTTTTATATAGAATTGGTATAACAGGCTCATAATTTTTTACACTCTTAAAAACAAATATTATTGTCAAGAGATTGTGGTATTAACAGTGTGATCATCAAGAGATAATGGTGCTTTAAGAATGGCCAAGATCAAAAGAACTGATGACAACTTATACTGGAGAGAATGTGGGGTGAAGGAAGCACTCCTCCATTGCTGGCAGGAGTGAAAACTAGTACAGCTCTTTGGATATCAATATGGCGATCTTTCAGAAAATTGGGAAACAACCTACCTCAAGACCCAGAAATACCTCTTTTGGGTATATACCCACAGGATGCTCAAGCATACCACAAGGACATGTGCTCAACTATGTTAATAGTAGCATTGTTTGTGATAGCCAGAATCTGGAAACAACCTAATTGCCCCTCAACCAAAGAATGGATAAGAAAAATTTGGTATATTTACACAACAGCAGAAAAAAATGACATCTTGAAATTGGTGGGAAAATGGATGAATCAAGAAAGCATCATATTGAGTGAGGTAACCCAGACCCAGAAAGACAAATATCATATGTACTCACTCATAAGTGGCCTTTAGACATAAAGCAAAGAAAAACCAGCGTACAATTCACCACCCCAGAGAACCTAGACAATAAAGAAGACCCTAAAAGAGACATGCATGGATCTAATCTACCTAGGAAGTAGAAAAAAAAGACTGAGTAAATAGGGAGCATGAGGACCTGAGTAAATAGGGAGCATGAGGACCATGGCAGAGGGAGGAAAGGGAGGGAGGGGAGGGAATGAGAAGGGAGGGGAACTGGGAAAATTATATAGCTCAATAAAAATAAACAAAAAAAAAGTTAAAAAGAGATAGTGGTGCATGCCTGTAATTACAGCACTCAGGATTTTGAGAAAAAAGAACACTACAAGTGTAAGGCCCATTTCATTGAATGTAACAAGAGTATGTTTCAGAAAAAAGGAGATGAGATGCAAAAAATAAAACATATTTTTATACTGATGATAGTATTCTTGATAGACTTGAGAATAATCTTAAATTTTCAACTGCAGCATTATATCACCACCTCAAAGCTTTTCAAGTACTTCTAGTAATACTTAAATTAACACCTCCAATAATCTGATTGTATAGCAATTTTGATACTGCTTCTGTTTTTCCTCACAATTCTTTTGCACATGATTTTCTCACTTTCCACTTATCAGTCAGCTACATTTTTTGATTCAAACATTCAAGAAACCTTATCTGAGGAGTGTGTATATCTTCCATTTTGCCACCATATCCAAGATCATGCCATTCTCATTCTTAAGTATATACTATATCTAATTACTAATCAAAGAGGTCATTCCAATGCTTTTAGTTAAAATTGTGTTTCTCTGTACAATCTGTTAATTCACTTTGAAAAGAAAACTCATGCTACTTTGTACTAGAGTATGTAGGAAAGATTAACTGAAGTGAGACTTCTTATTTCATTGGGGTGATCATTCATGCTGAGGTGGGAGATTTGAGCAATGCAATTGTGTCAGGGCCACCCATATTGATTTAAGTAATTCCTCATCCATGCTCCTGTCCCTAAGCCCTAGAAATTCATTGCTTTGCTGATCTAGGTTTGTGTGAAACTATTCCTTTCCACTGTTCCTAGTGCACAATCTGGCATGAATAGACATTTGTTCTCATCTTCCCAGTAAAAGTTAGCACAACAAAAATATACACTTCACACACATGAATATTTATGGAGTATATAATACATGCATACACATATGAATATTTGTTCTGTCTAGATGGAGTACTTGTAAGTGATTTCTAAAAATAATGTTAAAATACAAAGATGAACAAAATATACAAAGCTAGCATGCAAAATGAAATTAAAATGCAAATCTAATGGTCATTATAAGCTAGCAGCTCCAAATTATAATTTGTATACTCTTAAAGTTACAAGTATTTAATATCTCTATGAAAAAAGTGAGAAATATTAAATGTAGTTAATTGCATACAATTTCTGTATTGTCCAAAAATATAATAATTTTACACCCCAAGCAATGTCAGTACTCAATGTTGTACTCTGATGTAAGTCTATAGCTACAAAAAAATAAAGATAGTATATCCAGTCGCCCAACCAGCTTCCGCAGATTCATCTGGACCCCAGTAAGTGGGTCCCAGCACGTCCCTGAGGCCTTCTGGCCACTAAGGACCCCCCTCTACTGGCTTTGCTGCTTATCCCAACCCTGCTCGCCCCTGGGCATCCCTTCTCATCTGCGTGGTCCCAACTGCACGCAAACTCAGCCTATCCGGGCTGAGGCCTTGGGGGAAGGGCGAGTCCCCTGCTAGAGGGCCTCCTTTGTCCCACAGAGCCGAGCCTAACAGAGCAGGCATCTAGCAGTAAGCCCGACCTTGGGACTGGGAACCGCTGGGCGAGGAAGGAGCACAACCAGCTTCTGCAGATTCATCCGGACCCCGGGAGCCGAGCGGAGCCAACGGAGCAGAGCGGGCAACTTTCAGAAGAGATGGGCAGGCGCTGATCAAAGAATTCATCCAACAACCTGAAAAGCAACATGATAACACCAGAATCCAGCGATTATGGAAGAGGAAAACCCGAGCAACCTATCCCAGATGAAGTAGAAGAAACTGTCTTTAAACGTAACTTTATGAAAGTTATAGAGTCCTTTAAAGAAGAGGTGAAAAACTCCTTTATCGAAAGGGATGAGAAAACTAACAAAAAGTTAGAAGAAATGAATAAATTCCTCAAAGATACCCTAGAAAACCAAAAAAAAAAAAAAAAAAAGAATCAAACAGGTAACAGAAACAGTTCAAAACTTGAAAACTGAAATGGAGGCAATGAAGAAAACACAAACCAAGAGATGGTGGGAAATGGAAAATCTGGATACACGAATGGGAACCACACAGACAAGTATAACCAACAGAATACAAGAGATAGAAGAAAGAATCTCATATGCAGAAGACACGATAGAGAAAATAAACTCAGTGATAGAAGAAAACAACAAATCCAACAAATTCACAACACAAAACATGCAGGAAATCTGAGACACCATGAAAAGACGAAATCTAAGAATAATTGGGATAGAAGAAGGAGAAGAATTCCACTCCAAAGGCCCAGAAAATATATTCAACAAAATTATTGAAGAAAACTTCCTGAACTTAATGAAGGATATTCCTATGAAGGTTCAAGAAGCATACAGAACACCAAATAGGCTGGATATAAAAAAATCATCCACACACCATATAATAATCAAAACACAAAACATACAGAATAAAGAAAGAATATTAAGAGCCGCAAAGGAAAAAGGTCAACTAACATATAAGGGTAAAACTATCAGAATTACACCTGACTTCTCTATGGAAACCATGAAAGCCAGAAGGTCTTGGATAGATGTGCTGCAGAAATTAAGAGACCAAGGATACAAGCCCATACTACTATACCCAGCAGAGCTTTCTTTCACCATCGATGGGGAAAACAAGATATTCCAGGATAAAAACAAATTTAAGCAATATGTAGCAAGGAACACAGCCTTACAGAAAGTACTAGAAGGTAAACCACAACTAAGGAAGGCAAACGACACCCATAATAACACAGACAGCTAACAACCCTACAACCCCTCAACTCAAAAAAGGGAGACACACAAACCCTACCACAAAAAAGAAATTAACCGATATGAACAACCACTGGTCATTAATAACGCTTAATATCAACGGACTCAACTCACCTATAAAAAGAAACAGGTTAAGAGAATGGATACAAAACCAGGATTGAACATTCTGCTGTTTACAAGAAACACACCTCAACCACAAAGACAGACATTATCTCAGAGTAAAGGGTTGGGAAAAGGTTTTTCAATCAAACGGCCCTAAGAAACAAGCAGGTGTGGCTATACTAATATCTAACAAAATCGACTTCAAACTAAAATCAATCAGAAGAGACAGAGATGGACACTTCATATTCAAAACAGGAAAGATTCATCAAGATGAAATCTCAATCCTGAATATCTATGCCCCTAATATAAAAGCACCCACATATGTAAAAAAAAAAAAACATTAGTAGAACTCAAAGCTCACATCAAACCCCACACACTAATAGTAGGAGATTTCAACACTCCTCTCTCACCAATGGACAGGTCAACCAGACAGAAACTTAACAAAGAAATATGAGAACTAACAGATGTAATGAATCAAATGGATTTAATAGACATCTATAGAACATTCCACCCAAACAGAAAAGAATATACCTTCTTCTCAGCATCTCATGGAACCTTCTCGAAAATTGACCACATACTCGGTAACAAAGCAAACATCCACAGATACAAAAAAGATGGAGTAACCACCTGTGTCTTGTCATATCACCATGGACTAAAGTTAGAATGTAACAACAATTCCACCAACAATAAGCCTGCAAACTCATGGAAACTGAACAGTCAACTACTGAACCACTCCTGGGTCAAGGAAGAAACAAAGAAAGAAATTAAAGTCTTCCTTGAATTCAACGAAAATAAAGAAACAACATACATGAACCTATGGGACACTATGAAAGCAGTGCTAAGAGGAAAGTTCATAGCACTTAGTGCCCACATAAAAAAAAAAAACAGAGAAAGCACACATTAGTGACTTAACAGCATACCTGAAAGCTCTGGAAAAAAAAGAAGCAGAATCACCCAGGAGGAATAGAAGACTGGAAATAACCAAAGTGAGGGCTGAAATCAACAAAGTAGAGACACAGAAAACAATCCAAAGAATCAATGAAACGAAGAGCTGGTTCCTTGAGAAAATCAACAAAATCGACAAACCCCTATCCAAACTAATCAAAATGCAGAGAGAGAACACTCAATTAACAAGATCAGAAATGAAAAGGGGGACATAACAACAGACACTGAGGAAATTCAAAGAATCATTAGGTCTTACTACAAAAGCCTGTATGCCACAAAATTGGAAAATGTAAAAGAAATGGACAGTTTTTTAGATAAATACCACATACCAAAACTAAATCAAGAGCAGGTGAACAGTTTAAATAGACCTATAAGTTGCGAAGAAATAGAAGTTGTCATCAAAAACCTCCCAACCAAAAAAAGCCCAGGACCAGATAGATGGTTTTAATGCAGAATTCTACCAGAACTTCCATGAAGAGCTAATAACCTATACTCCTTAAGGTGTTTCACATAATAGAAACTGAAGTGTCATTACCCAATTCATTTTATGGAGCTACAATTACCCTGATACCAAAACCACACAGGGACGCAACCAAGAAAGAGAATTATAGACCAATCTCACTTATGAACACTGATACAAAAATTCTCAATAAAGTACTGGCAAAACGAATCCAAGAACACATTAAGAAAATCATCCATTATGATCAAGTAGGCTTCATCGCAGAGATGCAGGGCTGGTTCAACATACAAAAATCTATCAATGTAATCCATCATATAAATAAACTGAAAGAAAAAAAACAATATGATAATTTCATTAGATGCTGAAAAAGCATTTGACAAAATTCAACACCCCTTTATGATAAAGGTCTTGGAGAGATTAGGGATACAAGGATCATATCTATGTATAATAAAAGCAATATATAGCACCCGACAGCAAACATCAAATTAAACGGAGAGAAGCTCAAAGCCATTCCACTAAAATCAGGAACAAGACAAGGCTGTCCACTGCCACAATACCTCTTTAATATACTGCTTGAAGTCTTAGCAATAGCTATAAGACAAAATACGGAGATCATGGGGATTCGAATTGGAAAGGAAGCAGCCAAACTTTCGTTATTTGCAGATGATATGATAGTGTACATAAGTGACCCCAAGAACTCTACTAAAGAACTTCTACAGCTGATAAATACCTTCAGTGAAGTGGCAGGATACAAAATCAACTAAAAAAAATCAGTAGCCCTCCTATATACAAAGGATAAAGAAACCGAGAGGGAAATCAGAGAAACATCACCTTTCACAATAGCCACAAATAGCATAAAGTATCTTGGGGTAACACTAACCAAGGAAGCAAAAGATCTATTTGACAAGAACTTTAAGACCTTGAAGATAGACATCGAAGAGGACACCAGAAAATGGAAGGATCTCCCATGCTCCTGGATTGGAAGGATCAATATAGTAAAAATGGCAATTCTACCAAAGGCCATCTATAGATTCAATGCAATCCCCATAAAAATCCCAACAAAATTCTTCATAGACCTTGAGAGAACAATAACTATGTTTATATGGAAAAACATAAAGCCCAGGATAGCCAAAACAATCCTATACAATAAAGGAACTCCCAGAGGCATTACCATCCCTGACTTCAAACTCTATTACAGAGCTACAGTAATGAAAACAGCTTGGTATTGGCATAAAAACAGAGATGTGGACCAATGGAATCGAATCGAAGACCCGGATATTAATCCACAAACATATGAACACCTCATATTTGACAAAGAAGCTAAAATTATACAATGGAAGAATGAAAGCATCTTCAACAAAAGGTGCTGGCATAACTGGATGTCAACATGTAGGAGAATGAAATTAGACCCTTATCTATCACCATGCACAAAACTCAAGTCCAAATGGATTAAAGACCTCAACATAAATCTAACCACACTGAACCTGATAGAAGAAAAATTGGGAAGTAGCCTGCAGTACGTGGGCACTGGAGACCAGTTCTTGTGTAAAACCCCAAGGGCTCATACAATAAGAGCAACAATGAACAAATGGGACCTCCTGAAACTGAGAAGCTTCTGTAAAGCAAAGGACACAGTCATTAAGATAAAAAGGCAACCTAGTGAATGAGAGAAGATCTTCACTGACCCCACATCAGACAAAGGTCTGATCTCCAAAATATACAAAGAACTCAAGAAAATAGACATTAAAATTCTAAATACCCCAATTAAAAAATGGGGTAAGGATCTGAATAGAGAATTCTCAACAGAGGATGTTCGAATGGCCAAAAGATACTTAAGGTCATGTTCAACTTCCTTAGCAATCAGGGAAATGCAGATCAAAACAA
>PVIU01012336.1:0-60581 GCA_004026605.1 Ondatra zibethicus | reverse complement strand
TGGCAGTCCTAACAAGTTAGGCTTGGCCACCCATCCCCAGTAAGCCAGTTGAAATAATACTGAAAAGCAGGAAAAAAAATCATTGTATTCAATGTGGCCACACTGGGAAGAGGAGCAAAGAGGTCCAGTGACCTCCTCACCATCCCCAAGGTCATCTTCTAGGTGTTGATGTGATGTTTAGATTGCAATAGAAAGCGAGTGGTGTGCACAGCGAAGGGTCAAGGTGTGGCATCCTCATTCTCTCGGTGCCAGGCTCTCCTGCAAGGTGGCCTGACAAGTTGAGAGAACTGTGTGACAGCTCTTCCTGGAGACGAGCTCCTCCCAGACATGCCCCAGAGTTTCAGCTTGTCCCTGTCCCCACCCCCAGCATGAGGCTTCTAGGGAATTTCTAATTTGAGGGGTCCTCTGTTTCAACAGTCTGAAAAGCAAAGGGAAGGACACAACTGTTCATTTAGATTATCTTCATTCCTTCCAGGAAGGTTGCAAGGACAAAGCTGGGTAAGCTGGGCAGAGACAGAATGGCCTGCAGATCGTAAGCTATTTGGTATCCAGCCCTTTAGGGAAAATTATCCCAACCTTGATCTGAAATGATATCAAACCACTATCTCCTGCTGCCCCCAGAATTCATGCCCAAGGTCACCTTGTTACCCTGTGTGGGTCTCCACTTCTTGTCTTTCTGCCAGCCATTATCAATGTATTTAACAGTGACTTTTTTCTAAAATGCCTGTCCTGTGCTGAATATCTGTCATTTTAAGAGACTGTGAGGATATTAAAGCTAAATGAGACAACATCCTTTCTTTGAAGAGTGTTTGCTGCAGAAATACAGTAAGAGTACACAGGTTTGAAATCTGGGGCCTTGGGTATAGCTCAGTGGTAGAGCACTTGTCACCTAGCATGAGAGAGGTCAGGAGTTCCATCTGCAGCAACACACACATGCACCCATGCTCACATGCTTGTGCATACACATGCACACATGCATGCCCATGCGCGTGCACACAGGCACACACATACGTTCTATGAAGCCTTAGGGAGAGACACAAGAAAAAAATACCTTGGGGTCCAGATGTGATTCTTCCTGGCAGCTGGCAACAGGATGTTTCAACTTGGGAGAAGCAAAAGGAAGCCAGACCTGTTACAAGAAACAGCTACAGAGTAAGCAAAGTCAAGGAAGCAGGAGACACTTGGGTTAAAGGTTGTTTAAAAAGCCACAATGAAGAACCAGATGGAAAGAGAGAGTGGAAAGAGCGTGAAGATGGAGATGGGACAGGAGGAGAGTGTGGTTATACTAAGGTGCTGATGGAATAAGATGATGAGGTACCAAAGGCCAGGTGTGGTGGCAATACCCACCAGAGGGTCACAGCTATGACTGCACCAAACCTTTGACTGAAACCACCAAAAATGAAAGACAAAAGAATTTGTCTCTCTCTGTCTCTCTCTCTCTCTCTGTCTCTCTCTCCCTCGCTCCCTCCCTCCTTCCTTCCCTCCCTCTCTCTCTTTCTCCTCCTCTTTCATTCTCTCCTACTTTTTTCTCTCTAAAGATTTATTTATGTGTACATTCACACACATACACACACACACACACACACACACACACACACACACACACACACACCATGAGGACACCCGGGGTCCTCCTTATCACTCTCCCCTATTACTTTTGAAGCAACATTTCTCCATGAATCTGAGACTCTGATTTTCTCAGCTATGCTGGAAGCCCCCAACAAGCATCAGCCACGGTCCCATCTCTGCCCCACATGGAGCTGAGGTTACAGGTGTGCATGGGAGGCCCAGTTTGCTTTGTGGATGCTGGGACTGGAACTCTTGTCTTCATGATTGCGAAGCAAGTTCCTCCACTACTGAGTCATTTCTCCTTCCCTCTTTTCCGTTTTTGTCTCAGATTGTTTCCTGAAAGAAAAGACTTTGAATGGCTGTGTCCCATCCCCTCCACACATTGATGGGCACAGCGCATGCACACGGGCAGAGCTTTGAGAACCGGCAAGCACATCATGCGATGGGTGTTGTAGAATTTTTGTCCCTTTAGCCAATGGCTTTTGGGGATTATGAATCCTAGGTCTTGTCTGCAGACACGGCAATGTATAAGCTGAGGGAGAGGGTCTCGCCTGCTCCTGTGCTCTCTTCGGTGGTGGGAGCGGAGCAGATGGCTTCTCTTCATCCCTGGACAGAACGACTGGACAAGGGCGGTTGGATCAGTGGCAGCATCTAAACCGTTTGTATTAGTGAGTGTTTACCCCAATTTTATACCTAAATAAACTCCTGAGAACCCTTAACAGAGTCGCGTGGCTTCTCGTAACAGATGTGGTCATACAGTCTCCAGTGAGACAGCTCAAGTCTTAGGCAGAAACGCCTCTTCGAGGCAGTCATCTTTGTGTCCTCCCAGGACTGGTACCTGTGACAAGTGGTCACTGTTTTGATACACAGAGCAGGTACGAACCTTAAGGTTGGGTGAGCAAGAAACGGAAGCTATTTCTAAACCTCTGTTACTAGAGTTACCTAATTTCAAGCTTCATCTTTCACCTAATTGCAGAAAACCTCACCTAGACCAACTTCAGGTGGACCAAATTATTTTCCATGCCTTCTGCCGATTCAGCTCTCCTCCACCCTTTGGCATTCCTTGCTCCTGTCACCAAGGTCGTGGGTCTTCAGTAGTCAGCCCCTTATTCTGCACTTTTCTTCCTGGTCCCCTGTGCCTGGTGCCGTTTTTTATAGCCAGTCCGTGCTCCTCTTATAAGGTTCAGGGGCTTTCAAGTGCTGAAAGCCTGCTGTAAGGGGTGACTATAAGAAAGGAAGCCTCCAGGTTATTTATTATACCAACATGGTATAAACAGGGGGAGCAAGACACTTAAAGAGCAAGGCTGACACCCTGAGTTCAATCCCCAGAACCGAGGTAGAGGGGAAAGGAGATAACCATCAGAACCAACACCTACACCTTCCCATCCCCTAATACCAGTGATGATGAGGTTGAGGAGAACGGTGAAGACACTATAGCCACCAGTACATAACACACAGGGGAGACAAATCCTACTTTTCAGGAGCTTCTCAAGAGAAAACTCAACAACTGTCCAAACAGATATGAACTCTGGACATGTTTAACAGTTGATGTGTTCAGAGCAGACCTTCCAGGGTAGGAAGATGAAGTGTCAGGAGGCCCTGCTAGTTTGAGGCTCAGCGAACAACATGTTTCCATTTATCCCTTCTTGGCTTTAAAAGGACGAATCAAGTTGTCTAACCTCCAGGCTCTGAACACTAGATCTTTACTCGAGGGCTGTTTGTTAACTGCAGGGTCACATGAGTTTCTCTGTCCTCAGGACCCAGTGGAGAGGCGTCTATCTCGACCGTGCTTTAGGCCCAGCTCACTTCCTTTTCAGGCCTGTCTTGATCAGCCATAGCTCAGTAGTAGTTAATCTTCCCTGTCAACATGACTGAATTTAAAGCATCCATGGAAACACCCCTCTGGAGGGTGTCTGTCTCCAGAGCAGGTAGGAAGGTGGCGTGGGCGGCACCATCTCCTAGGCTGGGGTTCTAGATTGAACAGAGAGGGCGAAGCTAGGCAAGCAGCTGCGTTCATCTTTCTAGGCTTCCTGACTGTGGCTGGGATACGAGCAACCATCACACCCTCCTGCCACCAAGCCTTCCCCTCGGTGATGGATGTTACACGTGAGTCAGAGTAGGCCCTCCCTTCCTGAAGCTGTTTTTCTCAGATGTTTGGCCACAGGAATGAGAGAATTACTGGATACATCAGGCAACCACAGTGTTTAATCCTAAACCCTGCCAACATCTGATGACTTCTTCCCAGATCCACCCCTCCTAGATGCGCCGAATTGTAGCTCTTGGCTTGCCTATTGCTTCTCTGAAAACCCCTGAGCTTGTATGGCTGCCCCCAGATTCAGGTTCATGTTTGTCTTGACTTTAAGAATATGTATCCCCTGGATCAGTCCACTTTCTCAGGAAACATTTCCTGGTCCCTAGGACACACCCCTCACCTTGCATCAAAGTCCTACAGATCCCTGGATATCTGGCTTACATCTGACGTTCTGTTTTGGACCCGTCCTTGGCCTATGAGGAGTGACTAGTACTTTGATTCCTATTCTTAGTGACTGGAGTTCTTATCCCTAGATGGCAACAACTTAATGACAGGAGCGGTGTCAACCATCCTGTACCTAGTTCCTCAGAGCCAGAAGGCCATGAGCACCTATAATAATTTTTCTTATGAGCCAGTGGGGCTCAGTGAGAGGCCCCAGTTCATTCGGTTAAACATTGACCTATTTTCTTCTAAGATAGTTGGTAAGATGTGACCACTATTGACAATTAATTGACTTCAAGCTGTGGGCAGAGGAGGAAACCTTATAAATGTGAAGTCTGAATGGATGTGTCCTGTTGACATAAACATGACCATGTTAAGGGCCAAAGCCTCAGACCCTCGGGAAAACAGCAAAGCCTTCCCCTTCTGGTCCAAGAGCAAATGTTGATAGTATGTACAAAAAACGTCCACCATACCTTTCTCCCAGACCCCCTACCCCTAGATGTTTATGATCTGAACAACAGAGCCTGCCCCATGAGATGAGCTAATTTCTTCCTGATTCAACTGTATATAGTAACCCTGCCTCCCTGTTCAGTTGTACGAGATAACCCTGTCTCCTTGTTCGACTGGATCTAGTAAAATGCTGAGCTTCTGGGGTGCTGTGGCTTCTCCATCAGAAAATCCAGACCACCCAATCCCAGGTTGTCTGTGTGTCTGCATAGTTGTCTTTCTTTCATTCTCTTGCTACCCCTGGAGCCGCACACAGATGACACACCCAGTTAAGGACCTTGCCCTTGCAGACTGAGTGGCTTCACCACACTACCTGAAACCTTCAACAGCAGAGGTTTTCTGAAGAAGGAACTCAGCCTCGAAAACATCACAGCGATGTCTGCTGGGAAGGTGTTAGCTTGTTGATCTCATGGGTTACAGCTTTCCGACTCCCACAATAAATAGCACACCAATTCCTTGAAATAATGTTTTTTAAAGTTTTTCCTGGGTGTGTCCAAGTATACATGCGTTTTTGCAAGTGTGTGGACACACGTGAGGGGGCACACCCGCAGGTGGGGCTCAAGGGTGATATGGGAAATCAGCTTTGTCTTACTTAGGGCTTCTATTGCTGTGAAGAGAACCTGTGACCCCGGCAACTCTTCCAAAGGAAGACATTTCACTGGGGCTGGCTTACAGGTTCAGAGGTTTAGACCCTGATCATCATGGCAGGAAGCGTGGCAGCACACGGGTAGACATGGTGCTGGAGAAGGAGCAGAGAGTTCTACATCTGGATCGGTAGGTAGCAGGAAGACAGAGAGACATTAGGTCTGACTTGAGCTTCTGAATACCTCAAGGCCCATCACCAGTGACGCACTTCCTCCAACAAGGACACACCTCCTAATAGTGCCACTCCTGTGAGGGCTGTTTTCATTCAAATCATCACAGTCCTTGAATATTGTTCCACTTCATTCATTGAGTCAGGGGAGCTCATTGATGTGGCTACTCTTGCCGGCTAACTCGCTGGCTAATCTCGCTGGCTAGCTTGCTCTTAGTCTTTCAGAGCTGGGGTTATTACAGGACAGGTATCATGCCCACCCTGCATCTACATGAGTTCTGGGGTACAACCTTCTTTCTTCATACCTATCTTGCAAGTGCTCTAACCAATGACTTTTCTCCCTAGCCCTAAATCTCTGTGTGGGACCTCTTGTTTCTGTTACTCCAGAGAATCCCAATGAATACAGCCCCTCACACCTGTTTATGGAATTAGTCTAGATGCTTGAATGAGATTGCGCCTGCACACTCAGGAGTGCCACCAGCCTGTGACATGCCTTGATGGCCGTTCGCATACCAAACACAGGAGAAAGAACCTGAACTTGGGGAGTGTTGTGATTTGAATGTGAAATTCCCTTCCCAAGAGCTCATTGTTGAAATCTTGGTCCCGGCCAGAAATCCAATTTTGGAAACTACTACAAAATTCAGAAGGTAGGGCCACGCTGGAGGAAGATCTTGGGTGACCCACTTGTGAGGGTTATCTACCCCTGTTCTCTAGTCTCTTGTCCTTTTTCTATTCCTCTTCCTGGAGGCAAGCAGCTACTGCCACATGCCTCCACTGTCACACACTCTGCTGCCCTGTGATTCTGAATGCAAACTGCCAAGGAACAGGATTAAAACTGTCAGCCCCCAAAGTAATACCTCCCTTAAAGTTGTCCATTAGATGTTATGCTATGTCACAGGCACAAAGGTTCTGATAAACCCAGGGAGGGGTTGAGTTTGGTTGCAAGCAAGGAAAATGGACTCAAACTAGGCAATGAAAGGACGTTTCATTGAAGGATACAGGGATGCTCTCAGGCCAGATCCATGGACCAGAGCACAGCAGTATCTCACGAAAAGCAGACCTTGCCAGACCCTTTCCTTCCCTTCATCCTCTTGCAGGAACACATATTCACCTTTTCTTTTGGCAAATCCCTAGCACCCTTGGAGAAAAGGCTCAGTTGTAGTTCCCAGCCATGGTCTATCTGCCCTCAGAACTCTCAACTCTCTGGTTCTTGGAGGACAGATATCTGAATGCTGGGAGCCTGTCAACCTCCCCTGGTTGGGGAAGGACAAGGAGAGAAGGGGAAAGTGACCCTGATCATGATTCTCTCAGCCCATCCTCGTTAGTGGAGGATAAAGGAGAGCAGCCTCGCAGAGCCCTCCAAACATCCACCTACTATACTCCTGGTATCCCGCACTAATTGGTCCAGGCTGCCACAGAAGCCAAGTACTCAGAGTTCTGGAGGCTGGAAGTCTGAGACCGAGGTCTTAGAAGGCTTGTTTTCCTCCGACCTCTTTCTTAGCTGGCAGACAGCCACCCTCTTGCTTTCCTGTTGTGTGTCTGACCTTCTTACCCTTCCTTTCAACAGGAGTATGTTACTCCTCTTCTCAGGACATGGCACGGCAGCCTTCCCCCACATGATCCATTTATGTAAAGTCTGCTTCTTTAATGCCTTCAACTCCCACGTCCTCACATTCTGAGGTCCAAGGGGTTAGGACTTCAACACATGCCATTTCAGGGAAAAAAATTTTTTTTTCACAAACACATCTCTCTTGACAGAGATACCTAAGAATTCTATTTAGTTGTAATTCCTCTCTGAGCCAAGTAGCATAAGCCCAGTCTTTGGGAGGCGGAGGCAGAGGGAACATGAATTCAAGGACAACTATAGCTCCATGGTAAGATAAGGCTCTGCCTCAAAAGGTATTTTCCTCTCCAAGTGAGGGCAATGTTGTCTCCACATCATGGGAAGGCTGACTAAGGCCATGAGTATAGGACCCACACCACAGCTACTGTGATAATTATTTTCTTCCCTAGGTGGGCAGAGCGCCGCTAACTGTGCTTCAGAGCTATCCCCAATTTGTGCCCAGTGGCTTTCCTCCTGCCTGGCCCTTCACTGTTTGAGGTTAATCACCAGCGCTGCACATTCGCCCTTTGCATGGAGTAGGTAGGGGATTTTAGCCATCAATTTTATTATCCAGTTACGTTAATGGTCCGTGAAATAACATGTGAAGAAGCCCATTAAACACTGTGAAAGTTTCCATTTCTTACAAATGAGGGAAGAAGAAGAAAGGCCAACATAACTCACCGCTGAGGAGAGAGGTTGACCTTCGTCTTCAGATGTCCTTCTGGGAGAAACAGCTTAGACCACTCGGAATTCTGCATTTTGGGATTTGGGCATGATGCACGCTTAGGCTTTGGCAAGCAGCTTGGGAGTCACATTTAATATCTTGTACTTGAGACAAGCTTTTAATCCAAATGTTAACTTTTTTTTCTGCTAGCCCCCCAGGTACAACCTGATTAGAAAAGGTCAAAGTATAAATCCATAAGCAGCTCCTACCTAGATCCTTCTCCTGGCCTAACAGCAACCTGCCCTATGCTCTCAGGGACCCAGGGCTGAAATGAACTCTCAGCTACAGCTGTGTGTAAGTCTTTGCTGACTGGCTACTCATTTCTGCAAACTCTTACACAACAGAGTTACAGAGTCCTCTGTCCATGTGGCTACCACAGGCTCCTGGATTTCTACCTCATGACCCCGCCCCCATTTCCAGAAAACGTGATACCTTCTTTCCTTCTCCATTGTCCTTTTCCACTAGAGACCCCAAGACTTGGGCTAGGATTCCTAGTCTTCCTCCCCCTGTGTTCTCTTCCTTGGCTCTTGCATCCAATCTCAAGGATGCTCACCTGAGAAACAGATATGGAATTTCTAGCACATTGGTATATAATATATGCATATAAATTACTGGTAACTAACATTTACTGATAACAAACCATAAAACATTTATTTTAAAGCAATTGTCTGGCTATATATGTTGCTATTAATATTATTATTATCATCAGCATCATAATTAAAGACAAAAGCAAATTTGCATACTAATGGAATAAGTGTGTTTGTTCATTCCTACTTAAAGATTTAAATCTTAATCAAATATTTGATAATGCAGGACATACAGCATCTTCAACATTTTTCAGAGTTAATTGATGTTTTGATTTTATACGCACCCATGCTGAGCATGACACTTTGCATAAATAACTTAGTACAGCATGGTGTAAGGCCATTTTAGTGGTTAGAAATTCTGCCCTAATCCTTAATTAAAAATCATTTTATGAAACTCAAGTCAGCAATCCAAACAGTAATTTTCAAAAACAAGCATCTTCACACAGTACCCTGTGTGAACCCAAAGATAGACTGGTGTGAAACCCAGCCTACTAAGGAATCAAGGTAGAAGAGTGCCTTTGTTTTCTCTCATTAGACCATCATGTTTCTATAGGAACAGAAAACTTGTATGCACAGCAAAAGCCCTGCCATTCCTAACAACAGTCTCACAGAGTCTGAGCTGAAGCACGTCGGGCAGTACTCTGCAGTACCATGAGGCCTGCTGGTGCGCTCTGTACAAAGTGAGCGAGCCGTTGAGAACCAAGTCTGCAGAGAAGTCACACAACACACCACGGGGGAAAGCTGCTAGAAACAACCCAGACTCATTACACATTTTACTTTGAATTAATTTTTGGTGACTATGTGTTCAGAAATTTTTTAATGTTGACAAAGTTTTTGTGACCCCGTGCAATCATTTGTACAACTGCATATAGGGTCAGGACCCACCAAATAATAGCCTAGCTTTAGATAACCCTGCTTAATAGAGAAAGAGAAGGAGGAGGATGCTGAATTCTTTTTGATATTCATGAGGGAATGTATTATTAGCAGAAAGTGGGTAAATCAGCAATTCGAGTATTAAGGGTTATTTATATAAAGCACATTATAGGTATCATTTATTATCTTAGTTATTTTGAAGTAACTGTCAAAGTAGAATTCTTTTGATTGATGAGAAAATAAAGGTTGGGGTGTCAGTTTCTCATGGCAATCTGACATAATCCCAAAGTCACAGACATTCTCTATTCTCTCCTGAGCAAGCCCAGAAGATGGAGTCTGGAGTAGAATTTGCCATTTGACTCAACTTCCTGGGCTTCAGTTTCTCAGGAAACAATTAGAAGCCTCAGTTAGGGACTCTCTGTACTTTAACATAACACCATTCTGGTTTTCAGCCACTGGGACCAAGGCACTGAAGGCGAGAATGAGTAACTGTTTGGAGCCCTTGTGATGTGCACGTTGATCAAAGCAAGCACAGCACAGAGAAGTGGGGAGGATTCCTATTTTGCTGAGGGACCACATACCCTTCGGACCTTCAGTTCATGGAGCAAATGACATCACATGAACACAGAGAGGTCTGTTTTCCCCCATTGCCAGGCTGGTGGTGATATTCTTCTTCTGTCTATTATACAGCCTCCTCCGATCTCCTAGCTGCAAAAGAGTAGATGTCTGTAGAAAAAAGCCATGGGATTGGAGCATCTGCAAGGGAAGGGGAAGGAGGGGTCAGAGCCCTTAATTCGAGACCCCATTGCAGGGTTCCTATAGCCGTTGCCATGGCTTGTCTTGAATAAAGTCAGCCTTATCATCTTAAAAAAAAAACCATGAAAAAGCACATTAATAGTGCTTGAGTCAGGTAGACTTCAAGCAGGCACATAGTGAATAGAAGGTATTTGACCAGGACCCAGGGCACAGAGAGTTTATTGGCATAAGAACACTAATGGGTATATCTTCAGTAAATGCTATTAGCATCTCTGCCCTCTGTTCCAGAATAGATAGAAGTTCTCTTCCTGGGATCATCAGCTCCTTTGAAAGTGAAAGACACTCGACCAAAATAACCAAAAGATGGAAAATACAGAAGTGGACTTGGCCTCAGAATTCCCATGTGTCCACTTCGTTTTTCCAAAGAATGGAGGTGTTGCTGTCAGCAACTCCAGATTTACTTCCTTGTAGCTTTTGGGAGAGTCGCTGGACAAAACCACAGAAAGTCGGACATAGTGTGGGCATGGAACTCTAGCTAGCATGTTCAAAGTCTTGAGCTTGATCCCCAGCACTGCAAAGAAAAGAGGAAAAAAACCAATAATGTGGTTTTAAAATCACAATTGGTTTTATGTTTATGCTAGAATTAAGCCACACCCCATTCTGTACTACAGAATAAATGTGAGTTGCTAAGCATAGGGGCACTGGTTTAGAGCTATGTTTTGAGTGGTTTTGCTGTGCTTTTGAAGCTGGTTTATAGGCAAAAAAAATGAAAAAAGTATAAACAAAACAAAAGGCAGATTGACCATTTCAAAGTTATTTTTCTCCATTGATGACTATAGAGAAATATAAGGAAGTAAGATTTATTAACATCTAGTTGCTTCAGATTATCTCTTTCTTGATCCATTTTTGAGATATAACTTCAATATACTGGCTTTGAACTCATATCATATTGCCTAGGCCTAGTGAGTGAGGACTAGAGTCACAGGTAGCTCTTCCATGGGTCACCTTGAGTGTGCGTGAAGGTTAAGGAACAGGGAGCTTCATTCTCAACCCACCTTGCCAACTGAAACCAGCCGGCTGGGAAATTTGACTCTTATCACTAGTCCTGATTTCTTATGGGATCAGGTAAGCGGCTTAGTTTCAACTTAGCCTGAGGGATGCCATTTTGAAGTTAGCAGGCCTGTTGTGGGTACTGCAAAAACATTTAGTAAAAAAACAATGGCCTCCTTTAATGTCGACTTAGTAGAAGAGGAAAAAAATGGCAGGGTTAGTCAGCCTAGGTTGCAAAATCTAGAATCAAGAGAAACTGATTGGCCATACCTGTGTTCAAGTAGCGCTGGTAGCCAGTTAAGGGCCAGCTCTCTTACCTTCTAGCCAAAAGGAAGCTACCTCTGGTGGCAGACAAGCTATTGTCTCCCTTAAAGAGCTAACTGAGTTGGGCAAGCCAATCACCTGGCCAAAGGACCATCCATCAGGAAGGCAGGTTCACCTTCAGTCAAGCGAAAGGGATAGAAGGAATAATTGGAATAATTAGCCCTTTAATGTGATTCTGTACTTTTCCTTTCAGAGTTCCCACTTTCTAGTGCAGTCCCTGACTACGAAAATGTGTAAGGAACTTTTGGGTTTTTTGGGGGGTGTGGGGGTCTGTTTCTTGGGTGCTGGCCAGAACCTAGGCATGCTCTTCTCTGGTACCGGAAGCTTCCACTCTCTCCCGTGGCAGTTCTTTCAGCCTGTGGCTGACTCACATGACATGGCTTAGTTTCTTTCTCTCTTCCAGGTAGCTGCCAAGGTTTGCAGCTTGCCCACCCTGGAGCATTTCTCTAAAATGCTAATAAAATTGTCCTTGAGTTCCTGTTGGAGTTCATTCTTAAATTCTTTCCATAGTGAGACGGGGTCCCAAGAATGGACCAGGATTTTTCTTGTATCACATGGTGATCCTGATAGAACTCACCAACATTTCTGGTTAATGCCTGTATCAAAGCACGGGTGGTAGCCCAGGAAGGCTGACATTTCCTCCCTGGTTTCCTTGGGTCTTTACTTGAACATCCACTTCTCAGTGAGGCTTCTGTGGACACCACTTAAACTCTAAACCCTTCTTCTCCAGTTAACCCCCTGCTTTCCTTATCCTAACAGTCTTGCCTCCAATTATGGAATTGTTTGCCAACTTATTAAGATTCCCATCCATATCTGTATTATATGCACCATGCCACAGGGTTATTGCATGTTTTGCTTAGTAATATACCCCAGTGTCTATAATAATGCCTGGCACACAGGGCCCAAGAACTGTTTGGTACCAAATGAACAAATAAATAGTTTGACTCTTGGCTTCCCCTCACTCGAATGTGGTCCTTCCCCCATAGCAGTGATTTTGACTTGGTTTATTTTTGTTGGTGGTGGTGGTAGTTTGTTTTTAGAGAAACAAATTTCGGTCCAGACTCTCTGGACTGAATGCTTGTTGACTTGATTAATCAATGGATCTCTATGGCTGTGTTGGTGGCCCACTCCTAAACCTCTCTGTCTCCATGGCTACGACAATTCATTGATTTGCTTCCCCAAAATGGAGTTTGCCTGTTGTGCTTCCCTAACCTGGAGTGAAGCAGATCTAATACTGTAGAAGGCGGTAGGGGATGCTCCACTTTCCTCACTGCTGATAAAATACTTTGACAAACACCAACTAGAGGAGGAAGGGGTTATTTCATCTCACACCTTCCAGGTCACAGTCTATCACTGAGGGAAGTCAAGGCAAGACTCAGAAACCAGGAACCATAAAAGAATGCTGTTGGGCTATAAAAGAAAGGC
Organism: Ondatra zibethicus; assembly: GCA_004026605.1. NCBI lineage: Eukaryota > Metazoa > Chordata > Mammalia > Rodentia > Cricetidae > Ondatra > Ondatra zibethicus. Next base: position 47,876 of record PVIU01012336.1, on the reverse strand, counting down.
CTGCTCTCTTTTATAGCCCAGGACCACCTGCTAGGCATGGTGCCACCCACAGTGAACTAGACCCTTTGATATCAACCAATAATCTATATGGTAGTAGTCCACAGACATGCCCATAGGCCAGTTTGATCTGGCCAATCCCTCAACGGTGATTTCTCAGGTGACTCTAAGCTGGGTCTGATTAGCAGTTACAGATAATTAGGACATCTGGGTACAAAGCAACACTATATGGCTATTGTCCCCATGTGGATACTGCCCTAATACAATGTGAATGAATACAATGGAGTTCTGGACATGACATACCACACCAGGCTTTAAAGCCATTCTCCAATCTTATGGCTACCACCTATACTCTGCCAGCGTCCTCTAAACTTTTCTTGGTTTGTAGTTTTAGGAAAACGCAGGTTTCACTTAATGAACACCTAGTAGAGCTGTTTCTAGGCCTCTCTGGGGATGTGCTTGCCTTCGTGTCTTCCATTAGAAACATCACAGTTGCCTTCAATTTTCCTTTCCTAAACCTCCATATGTAAACCTTCTATTACACGCTAAACCTTTGCTCTTCCCTCCCTCTGAACGCCCTGGTTACCATAGAGATGATCACATGTAACTCAGTTAATTGTGTAAACACCGTATATTTTGCTTCCCTTTTTTGCATGGTACATTTTGATCTTAGCATAGGTGAATCTGGAGCACAGTACAAGAACCAGATGCCAGATGTTTCAACAATGAAATTACCATTCTCTTGATGAATTAACTGCCCTCCTCCTACTCCAATAGCCAATTAATTCAGAGGTATAAGAGACCATCGTTAATAAGCTGTAACCTGAATTCACAAGATCAGAGTTTCAATTTCAGCTTAATTATCAGAAACTTAGGGCCACCTTATTATAACTAAAATGACAAAAAAAAAGTTTCTTGTTTGTTTGTTTGTTCGTTTTTGGCAAAAGGGATTTCTTGGAACCAAATCTAAAGACTATTATCTGCCTTCCTCTATAAAATTGTTACAATAGTCAAAATACCCCAGGACATTTCCTGTTCTTAATTTTCTTGAATAAAGTCACCTTTAAATATGTAAATATTTATAACATACTCTTACTAAGAATTCTTTCACTTTATCTGAAATTCGGATTTACCTGGACATTTTGTATTTTTATTTGTAAATCTGGCGGCCATATAGGTTGGAGATACAATTGACCAAATACTTTCTGAACCATTCGAATACTTGCTAATTGCCAGGAGAAATGAAGAAGTGTCTATTAAGAGAACAGGAGAATGTGCCACGTAGAAACCAATGAATCTGAGGAGGGGTGGCTTGAGGTCTTGTTTGTGCACAATATAGGATCTTGTGTGCACCATATAGGAACTCGGAAATATGGTCCTGTCCTGAAAGCCCTTTTATCCAGCTGCACGCAGGATGGAATGAAGAAAGTAGGCCATGATCTTAAGACCTTGGCGACAAGTGGTCTTTGTTTTCACAAGAGGACTGGGTTTTGAGGCTTTGCTCTCTCCCGGTGGGTAAACGACACCCTGCAGCATTCTCTTATTCTCCTGCTTCCGTTTAACTTTGACTTGGAACAACCAAGTTCTAGCTTTTACTCCCACTCAATGGGCCGGCTTGCAAGTTCCTAGACCCTCCTTGGTCCCGGGAGCCTCCTTTCACAATCTCTGCCTACAAATGGTAGTAGAACTTACTCTGGTAAACTTGGGTGGCCGTTGTTCCTGGACAGTGGTGGAATACAATGGTACCGTATGTAGCCTGTGCAAACAACACATGCCCACAGTATAGCATTGCTGCTATTGTCCCCTGTGAGCTCTATAGGTTGTTCAGTCCCAAGTGCGACAGGAAAGGTGGATTGGGGTGAGTCTGAGAGCAAGGGTGAGCCACCTAACAGGACAGAAAGCCTTGTCTTTGAAATATGAATCTTCTAAGAGGTGCAAACAGGTTTGGGCCTTATGGAGGAGAGCCTGTGTCACAGGAATGGCTCCCAGCTGACTCTAGGATTGCCCTTAGGGAATAGCCTGGGGCCAACAGCTGCCATTCCAGGGAAAGCCCGTCTACAAAGGCACCAAATGGCACCTCAGTGGGGTGTGTTGAAATAATCACAGTCCCCACGGTGAAAGCAGATCAAGTTTCAAACCACTGTTCCATCTAGAGGCCAGGAAGCAACAAACTGCTGGGAAATAATAAAAACGAGACTTGTAACCGATTACACCTAAAAAGAGAAGAGGGGCTAGGGGAGGCTTGTTCTTGCTTCCGAGTTTTATAAACTAATTGTTTGAAAGGAGGCTAAGATATGTTCTCAGCTGATGCTTGGTCTCAGAGGTCTCCTGTCCTTCATCGTGAGGGCGAAGGGTCTTCTGGGAGCTGGCTGAATTCCCATTGAGAAGGGAGCTGAGGACCAGCACAAAGAGCTCTCTGCTCCTGCCTCACCCACCTTTATTTATCTTCTCTGTCTTTGTCTGTCTCTGGTCAGATGGAAACCAGAGAGAGAACCAGTTTGCCTAGCAGCACAGGATGAGTGAAACCTGCTGCTTATTTTTTTCATTTTAAAACAAGAAATTCCTTCCATGGCTCTTCCTTGAAACAAACAAAAGAACATCTAAGGGTTAGGGACATAGTTCCATGGTAAAGCTTGCTCAGTGAGTGTGAGGACCTACGAGAAGAAGGGGAAGGAGGGGAAAAATGGGGGGAGGATCATCTTCCCTCATGAAAAATTACTTGCTTGATTTTATTTATGCAAGGCTCTTATCTGTTTCAGTTTTTGTACCATGACCCTCTGTAAAATCGGTATTTACTAAACTAGATTAGATATGGGGGGGAACAGGTATATTTCCTTTAAGAGGGTGACATGCTTGGATTTCTATGCTTCACAGGGCACAGGCAAGAGAGGGAAACCTATGGAATGGCATACTTTCAGAAACCCTGTAAGAGGTTAATGCCTCAAACTCATGCAGAATTCCTTCAATTCAACATGATCAAAAGGCAGAGAGTAGGCAAAGGATTTAGACATTTCTCCAAAGAAGATTCGCAAATGGCCATAAAGTACATTTAAAAAATATTTACTATCATTAAACATTGGGGAAATTCCAGTCACATTCACAATGAAATACCATCTCATATCCATTAGGATGCTGTTCTAGCTTCATCTCTGTTACTATAGTGAAATGTCTTGACTAAAAAGTAATATAGAAGAGGAAGGTCTTATTTGGTCTACAATTCCGGGTCATATCCCATCACTTTCAGGAAACCAAGGAAGCAGCTAGGCACATCCTCAATCAAGAGCAGAGAGAAAGCATGCACCGGTGCAGCCTGCATTTCTGCTGCTTAGTTCGCGTTCTCCATTCTTCTGCCCATCAGGCCTCCTGCCTAGAGAATGGTGCCGCCCACGATGGCTTAGATCTTCCCGTGCCAATGAACAATCAAGACACCAGACATGCCCACGGACCAACTTGATAAAGACTGTCTTGCCAGGTGACTCTAAGTCGTGGCAAGTTAGTATTTAAAGCTAGTATCACAGATGGCAACTGTAACAAACAGCCAAGCATAGGCTCACTATTTGAGCAAGTGGAAAATTGGAAGAACATAGCACTGGGGTCTGGCAGGGGTAGGTACCGGGGCTACTGTCACAATGTAGTTGATAACTAGGCATGTGACAGAAAGCATGTGTGTGAGAAGGACCAAGAAAGCACAGGTCCCTCCAGAGAGAGAACATGAATCTGTGAGAAAATATGCCCTGAGGTCTATTTCACTTCCATTGGGCTCTGTTCTCAACAATCTGCTGCCTAACAACGCTTTATACTGGGGACTGCGCTTCCAGAGCATGTACACTTGGGAGGAAAACTATAACCTAACCAAAGCAACAAACATCCACCCAAACAACTGGTGACCATAAGGCAGACCTTCTGGACCCCAGAAAACCTCTAGATAATGTCGACTCTGCCCTACAGCAATATCTTGACCTCAGCATCAAAAGAAATGCTGATAGAATCACCAACCAGATTCCTGACCCTCAGAAACAGCACAAGATAACAAGGGTTTATTGCTATAAGCTGTTAAATGTGAGGATAATTTGCTGCAGTGGGTAACAAACACACTCTCTTGCCAATCTTGGTTACATTTATAACCTGGTCCAGGGTAGGTGCTTACCCAGCCTCGCTGAAATGCCAGTCTCTTTTTCAAGCCCAGCCCAATGCTCTGGTAAATGGACAGTCACTTGCGTCCCATGATAAAGCCATGCAATTCTTCTTAAAATGGTACAGTCTTCACAATTAGAGAGAGCAGCCCACTTACAGAAGGCACTGAATTGATCCTTTTTCTAAGAATAAATTGCCTTTGTTTCAAAGAATATCAAAATTCCCACAGCATTTTGCCATTTCAAAGTCTTATTCCAGGAAGCACTGTTCCCTATATTTCTTTAAAGTATAGCTCTATTCGAAAAAAAATCCCATTTTTCTTAGGGAAATCTGTACTAAGCCTCTCTTAGATGGAACAGTATTATTCTTATTCGGGCTCTGCATGAAATACTTCAAATCTCATTACCCAGAAAAGCCAGAATACTAGTCCCAGGCCATTTGATTTCTTGTGTGTGAGGAACAGTGGACTTGGACTATGTTTTAAAATATATTAAAACTTAAAATGTGCCACTGGGCCAGAAACTGAAGTTTAAGTTAACTATGTTTCAGTCCATGTTGATTAAAAGTGCCTGCGTGTACATATGTGCATCACATGTATGTGGTGTCTTTGGAGGCCAGAAGAGGGCATCAGATCCCCTGGAATTGGAGTTGCAGGCTGCCATGTGGATTGGGAAAACTGAACCCAGGTCCTCTGCAAGAGCAATAAGTACTCTTAGCTGCTAAGCCAGCTCTCTGGTGCCTTAAGACTGCTGTCCCACCCATGGAGACCACTAGAGACCTCTTGCAGTGTTTGTTCATTTGATATTTGCTCTCACATTATACATTAAACCCAGACAGAAAGAATTCAAATCAAGACATTAAGGTGTTCATTTAGGGGACAGTTCAGCTATTGTGTTCCTTTGCTGAGGGCCAATTTCCTCTGTGTCACTCTGTGTATTGTCTAAGGAAGGTTGTAGTCTGCTGAGACCCTGACTTACCCACCTAAAAGCTGAGTACAGACCCACGTAGAGCCAGCACACACACTAGCTGCCGTCCACATTCCAGGTGAGTCATTTTCCTTCAGCTAATCTCTGGAAATCCCCTCTTAGACATGCCTAGTGCTAGGTCTCCTCGGTGGTTCTAGACCAACTAGACTGATAATGAAGCTCAACAACCATCCCATGAGAGGTGACCTAACTTCCCCTTGTGAGCCTTACCACCCAACACCATGCACTGTGGGTTTAGTTTCTGACACACACATTGGAGAACACACTCTAATAACAACCGGCTGCCTTTGCTTTCTCATGAGCTGCCCCAGATCCCCCAGTCAACGGGTGCAGGGAGCAGGATTTGCACTTAAGACACTCACCAAAGCTACCTGGAAGACCAGCTGTTCCCTGGGACTTCCTTAAGTTTCCCCTGGAGTCACATTTGCTGCAAGGGCAGTGTTGGCATGCTTTCTCTACCTGGGCTGCCAGAGGCTGAGTAACCCAACATCTTCTTCAACCTTTTTGCTTGACTCAGCTTTGTAGCCCTCTTGCCATTTCCAGAACTTACTCTACTTCCTGTCTTACTCCAGGAGGGATCGTAGGATCAGAGATAAAAAATGCTACCCTCTTCATCTGAGGGAGCCTGGTCCCCGAGAAAGCTAGCATCTCAACATAGGCTGCTTCTCCATAGCGACCTGCTCATTCCTCCCACTTTCATGTTGACACTTCCTACAGCGGCTGTATGCATCTGTAGATGTCATCCGCCGCCACACAGACCACATGCATACCCACACATACACCTCAGAGAAACACACATATCACATGTATACACATACCACATATATACCCACATATCCTCTCGGAGAAACACACACACCTCACATACACATACACCTCAGGAAAACATAAACACATACCTTACATATACTCCACATAAACAATTCAGACAAACAAATATATAGACCTCATATAACACACACATAAACCACAAATATGCCTCAGAAAAGCACATAAATGCCCACGCTTTACATAACACACACACTACCTTAAAGACATAGACACATATGCCTCACATACACACTGTGTACACCCTTCACACACCATATGTGTGCCATCCCTGATGCTTTGTCGACTAACCCATTCATCTTTCCTGATACAGGTACCTGAGTGAATTGGAAGATTCTCTAGGGATACCTATGGCTCTCCCTGACATACTCATTTGTTCTATTGTCTGGGTTTGTCTTCCTCAGCAAAAGGTGAGCTCTCAAAGGCAAGTTATAGCATCCCGCATTCAGTAGGATTTCAGCAGATGTTTCTAGAGTGAATGGATGAGTTCTGCTATTCTGGTGATTAAGAGTTCACTGAATTAGTAAACCAGAGCAGCCTACTGACTTCTGACTAATTTGGCGAAATGTTAGTTGTGGTGAACTGATGCTTACCCATGCCCCACCAGGGTGAGATGATGTCAGCTGGCTGGGAGGAGTCATAAGGTTTTAAGTGTATACTGTATCACACAGATGGTAGCAGGCACACACCAATGTTACTACTCATGACCCAGCTTTGCTAGGGAAAGCCCACTCTGGTGCCTGATGCAACCAGGCGAAATGTTGATTTCTCTGCTTCCAAAGTAACTCTTGTATCTTAAGCAACTGGTTTCAAGCAAAATGGTTTCAAGAAAAGATGTTCAATACAGCTGAACTAGCCAGGCGTCCTCCCACCATCCCCAAGAGAATGGAAACCTTGATAAACAGCTGTGCCTCCAGCTCAGAACCACAGAAATGTGGTTGTTAATGTTTATCATGGTGGTCTTTGTCCCCAATCCATTCCAGCACAAGTTTAATCTTTCTATGCACTGGCTCTTTCTATGATGTGACTGTTTCTGCCTGCCCTGCCTGTTGCGGTTCTTTTCTGCCCTCTGACTGGGGTACTTTCAGGTCTCTCTGATGACATGTACTTCACAGTGAGGTCAATTTATGATTTTTACCCTATTAAAAATTTCCTTTTGAGTCAAAATGGGCATAGCAGGAAAAGTTACTAGCTAAGGGAGAGGGCAAAAACAGAAAAACATTATTCTGTGAATCAGCATAAGGTCAGAGGCACAAGACCTTTAAGAGCCGTGCAGGAGGGGTGGAGACATGGCACAGTGGTTAAGAGCACCTGTTGCTCTTGCAGAGGACTAGGGTTCAATTCCCTGCACACACACAAGGTGGTTTACAACCATCCATAGCTCCAGGTTCAGGGAATTCAATTCCCTATTTGGCCGCCAAATGTACAGGTGGTGCAAATAAACACACAGAGACAAAACACGTGCATATAAAATGCAGGGATCTAGTTAAAATTTTTAAAAGATTCTTGTAGGAAAGCCAGGCAGTGCTAGTCTCAGCATGGATCCCAAGCTCTGGATGAAACCCCTCCAGTTGGTCTGTGCTTATGTCTTTGCTGAACAGCACCCCAAATTCCTGCACAGCAATCTCATTCACTGTCGCACATTATAGCATAGAAAAGAGGGGAGAAGAAAAAAACCCCACAGTTTCCCCGCTAAAAACGGTACCGATCCTGGCAGGAGAGGAGGTACTCTAAGGTGCCTGGCCAGTTGGCTCTCACTGACACCGTGAATACAAATAATCCACCTCAGCCCTTCTTCACTTATAATATGTGTGCAACCCTAGCTGTGACGTGAAAGCACCAGGAACTGGGGAGGCTTCTGCTAAAGATCAAGTCAAGAACACAGCGGGAACATCAGGCCTGCCTGTCACTTTTGTTTTCACTGTGAAAACAAACATGAGAGGAGAAAGGGGGAGAGAGATCTATCCTGCTCTCTCTATGTGGTTTGCGGGAGTAACAGTCATCCATCACATGTGAAGGAAAGGGAAGGAAGGCAAAACAGAGAGCAGGTGGCTCCATGGAGGTACGAGTATGAGGGGCCCTGCTCACATTTTGGTGAATCAGCAAGGATGGACATCAAGCTAGAACCAGAACAGGGCTATAACTCTCCACATTTTTAAAAAAATTATTGTCAGAGTGTGTTATGTGTCTGTGCATGTGTGGAGGTCGGGACAACTTTGGGAACTCGGTTCTTTCTTCTTCTACCATCAGGCTTGGTGGCAAGCACCTTTACCGGATGAGCCATCTCTTCAGTCACTGAGCTGCAGTCTCAAAGCACACACCCAGTGACCTATTTTTGCCACCAGGCTTCACTACTTCTCCTTTGCATATGTCTGTGTGTGATGTATGTACAAGCACATGTGTATGAGCGGAGTATGTGTGCGTGCCTGTGTGTGTGCATGCACGCATGCAGATGCATGCACCTGTGTATGAGTGTTTACGTGTATGTGGGCTCACATGGTATGCAGATGTACCAAACAATAGAATTATGGGCAGGTCCCCATGCTTGCCTGGCATTTATATGGGTGCTGGGGATCCAGATGTTGGTCCTTACACTTGGGTGGCAAGTGCTTTATCCCAGACCCAAGGCCCTAACTCTGAAAAGCTCTACAATCCCCTCCAACAGCATAGTGAGCTGGAGACCAAGTGTTCAAAAACATGAGCATTGTGAGGAGGGATGGTATTTCTGGCCCAAACTCTTAATACCAAGCTTTAATGTAGAGAGTGTACCAGGAGATTCTCAAATTAGCAGGGAGTGGAATTGGTCCTTTCCAACATTCAATGAAGCCCTTGGAAAGGGAGCCTGTCCGTCAGCCTGAGTCTGAACACTTCTGAGGGGTTTTCTGCTGAGGTAGTAGGCTTCCCTTCATGTGAGGAGGTCCTTGCCTTTCATGTGGGTCCTGTAAACAAGATGAATTCTGTTTTTAGAGTGAGCAGAGGCTAAAAGAAAAAATTGCTTCTCCAATTAAAGACTCGCTGGGCAAAGTTAGTCTGCTTGGCTTCTTTGATATAAGATGAAAGATAAATTGCTTCATGTAAATGTGTTTCCCTTTGAAGAGCACTCCAGTGCTGACTTGGGACAAATCATGACGCAGTCAGGAGTTGTCATGGCAATGGGTCATAGCTCTAAAATCCAGATGCAAGTTGGCTATTGAGATTTGTCAAAGGACAAAATTATGATAGTTTAGTTCCAAGATCTTAACTGGCTTTGTTTTCTACTCTAAAGTCAGGCCAGCCTTCATACCACAAAACAGGTGGTGCAGTAAGCTGCTCAGGGTGGCTGATTTTATAGAAAAGAAATGGGGGTGGAGTATGAAGAAAACAGAAAAAAATAACAAAACCCAAAAATCAGATTGCTCATTTCTTTCTTTCTTTTTTGACAAAGCGACCTTGAGTTCCTGGTCCTCTTGCCTTTGCTCCTTGAGTGCAGGGCTCACAAGTATGCAGTACCCCATCTGGCTCCAGGTACAGAGAGTGCAGCAAGGACAGGGAGACAGACACTCGGGAAAGCTTGGGATCAGGATAGTTTTTGTATAAGAGTTAAAGCGGGGAATGAAACTGACCTGCTGGGAAATTTGTCTGTTTTCTCTCTCTTCCTGATTTCTCAGGAAGTCGGGTTAAAGTGTGTGTCCCTCTTCGTGAGAAGGAACTTTAACAGGAGAGGTGCCATTTTGTTGTTTAGACTACCTGTTGGGGCTCAATATGGGAGGTTAGTCAAAAACAATGGGCTCCTGTAACTTTTAAAGGACTTTAGCACAGAGAAAGAGACAACTCCTTCCTCCCCAAACACTTCTGAGGTGGTTTGAAAGAAAATGACCTCGTAAAGAGTGGCACAATTAGGAGCTGTGACTCCCTTGGAGGAGGTATGGCCTTGTTGGAGGAAGTGTGTCACTGTGGGGATGGGCTTTGAGGCCTCCTATGCTCAAGTTATGCCCAATGACACAGTTCACTTTCTAGTGCCTGTGGATCAAAATGTAGAACTCTCAGCACCCTCTCCAGAACCATATCCGTCTGCATGCCACCATGCCCTGCCATGATGATAATGGACTAAACCTCTGAAACTATAAGCCACCCCAGTTAAACACACTCCTTTATAAATTTGCCATAGTCATGGTGTCTCTTCACAGCAATAGGAACCCTAACAAAGACAACTTCCCTATATTCAGCATATTTTTACCTGATAGTCATAGCCTTGAATTTCCCCCTCTAAGCAAAATTAAAGGCACAGTTGGAATGCCACTGTTATCATTGACCTTCCCACTTCAAGGCCAGGTCATGCAGAGCAAAGTTCATTTGGAAACAATGACTGTTGGAATCTCATGGCTAGGCAAAGAAGGATATAGACATGAGGAAGAGGGAGACAGTTTATTTAAAAATTGAAAGTGCAAGCCAGGTATGATGGATCACATCTGTAATACCAGCATCTAAGGGGTAGAGGCAGAATTATGAGTTCTGGGAAACTTGGTCTATCTAGCAAGACTATTTCATTAGTAATTATGCACAACATGAAGACCCAACCTCATAAAAACAAAATAAAAATCCATGATGGAGAAGAAATCCTATACACATCACTGAAACATTGCTGTAATCCCAGCATTTGGAAGGCTGAAGACAGGGGGATGGCTACAAGGTTAGGGCAGGCTGAGCTCCAGCCTGTGTGAAACTCTCTCTTAAAATAAATGAATAAATAGATAAGTCAGGTAGGCAGACCTATAGATAGTTAGGTAAATAGACAGATGATAGCTAAGTAGACAGACAGACAGATTTCCTGCTTTATTGCCCTTCTCACAGTTCTTTCTAAAGATAATAATTACAACAATAAGCATTAGTAATGTGTTAGATGATGTTAATGTTTACGGAGGGTTTAGTAGGTGTCAGCCATTCTGAAGTCCTTCTAATCACATACTGCGATAAATACGATGATGATTCCCCTTTTTTCAGACTAAGACGTTAAGGCTGGGACACACTGCTAAATTCAGCCTCTGTGGCCATCTCTAAGGCTCACATTCAGACTCTCCTCTACTTCCGCGTTCTTCTCATGCTGTGGGATATCTTGAAACATTTGAGGGAAAAAAAGTGAAGTCCATGGCCTGTGGAGACACATCAGAGGTGATTCCCGCTGCAGGGGGCAGTCAAGCAGGAATTCAGCTTCCAAGAGATCTTCTGAGACACTGGGTAAGAGCGGTAACAGCCCAGTCCTAAGGTCAGTGTCAACTGGCAGGACAAGGACTTTAGTTCTGCTTAATCCTCCCACAGCAAGTCACCTTAGTCACCTTAGCCAGGCACTTTTCTACTGTCCTGTCTATCCTAAACCCACCTTACAGGGGCAGTGGCTTTGAAAGGACCCTTGCATTTCCCAGTCTTTTCGTCTCAGTCTTTCTCCTTTGTCTTCAGCACCAGCCTCTGCCATGCAGTCTGTCTTCTCCCATCCTAACTGCCCCCCCTCTCCATTTTGTCCCTGGATTTGTTGAACTACAGCCTCCCAGGATTTACTCCAAACTTGTGGGTGAGAAGCAGAGGAGGAGACACTGGGAATTTAGGCTCTGTGGAGCAGTCAGGTGAGTGTTACCAAGGAAACGCAGGGGACACTGAAGGAGACTACCCAAAGCCTGGAAGCCACGCATGTCTTCCTAGGAATGAAGAAAGGCTGAGGCTGGAGGAGAACGTGGGAGCAGGAGGAAGAAAGGATTCATGAAGTGATCCAAAGAACTTAGGGTCACTAAATGTCCCGCTTTCTCTGAAACCTAAAGACATTTCCTGTGACAGTTTTGACGCTGGAACAATTCTAAGAGAACCTTCCTATCCCAAGTCTACATCCATTCTTACCTTACAGCTCCTGTGACCTCAGAGGTCTAAACCTGCAGATTTCCTCTCCACAGCAGGATCTGACTGGATCAGAGGGGAGGTGCTGCTGAATAAAGTATTGCTTCTTGAATTGAGCATCACCGGCAACTCCATGGGCTCCCTGAGGCATTTGCATCTTTTAGAAAAGAGAAACCATAATTTGTTTTGCTTCCTACATTTCCTTTGTAGATGAAATTGCTTTTCAGAGTTATCTTCAAAACCAACGGTAAAACTCATAGCTGCACTTCAGAAGCGCCAACCCCGCCTCATTTGTCATTTCTTTTAAGTTGGCTAGAGAAAATAAAAATTTCCACTTCTCTCTTAAAACCATGCCTTACTGAACATAGATTCAGATTTTTTCACTGCCCTTTCAAACCAATTCTAATTTCTGCTTAATTTCCTTTTCCTATATTTGGCACTGTGACTTTAAGAGGCAAAAAATATTTTTCTACATATATCTGAAGTCATGTGCTTGGGGCCTGTTAGGACAAATGAGAAAAAAAGCAAGATGGATATTAAAACCATATATTTTACGTAGAACTATTCAAAGTTCCAAAGCAGTGGACTTTACCAAAAAGTTAATTATGATAAGATAATACACACAGAAGCCATGCTGCAGACCCAACATTTGCTAGGGAGCTTGCCTCACAGCAAGGAATAAAGAAAGCATCTCAGATATGACTTTCCTCCAGAGCTGATGTGGGATTTCCCTCTCTATGCTGTGATTGCCATTAATGAATAAAGAAACTGCCTTGAACCTATAGGAGGGCAGAACTTAGGTAGGTGGGGAAAACTAAGCTGAATGCTAGAAGGAAGAAGGGCAGAGTCAGAGAGAAGCCATGGAGCCGTAGGAGACAGACACTGGTTGGAATCTTGCCTGTAAGTCACAGCCACATGGCCATACACAGATTAATAGAAATGGGTTAAATTAATATAGAAGAGTTAGCCAATAAGAAGCTAGAGCTAATGGACCAAGCAGTAATTTAAATAATACAGATTCTGTGAGATTATTTCGGGGCTAAGTGGCCAGGAACCAACAAGCAGCCTGTTGCTACACAGAGCCTTGAAGTTCACAGCTGAGACTATAGACAAGTAGATGGGAAGGGACCTGGCTCCTGGAGACCAAATCCAGCTGGAAGAGGGACCAGAGCAAGCACAGGCTCTGTACTCATTGCTGGCACTTAGTGCAGGGTTAAAGAGGAAGGCAGCTGGAGAGAGGAAGCCTTATACAGTGTAGGAAAGCTATGTGCTCAGACCCTATCTCCAACCTGGGTTCGAGTCCCAGCCCTGCCATATACTAGCCGTGGTGAAGGCCTTTGATAAAACAGCAGTCATACCTACTGCCGTGGTTAATGTCTTCACTGTCAATTTGGCTGACATTTGGAATCACCAAGGAGACACACTTGCTGTGTGTGATATGGTGGAGTAGGTGGGTGGGAGTGGGTAGGTAGGTGCATGTGTCCAGAGAGCTTGACCTGAGGAAAAAAGACCCTCCCTTAATATGGGTGGCACCATTTCATGTGCTGGGGGCCTAGACTGAATAAAAATGGAAAAGACTAAGTCATCCCCAACATTCATCTTTGTCTGCTTCCTGACTGTAGATACAATGTGACCAGCCACTCCCACCCCTGCCACCACGAGGGACCCTGAGCCAATAACTATTTCTTAAATTGTTATTGTCTGATAACTGTTACAGCAATGCAAACAAATAATGAGCACACTTCCTTACAATGTGAGAACAATTCATGAACACACACACACACACGAAAACACCCACTTTAGAGCTATGCCTCCCACTTAAGCACCGCTTGCTATTTGCTTAGATTCGGTTGGAGACAGAAATCTCCAATCTGTCTCTTGAGCAGATGAACTGATTTTTAACACTTGCTGTGTAACACAAGCGCCACAGCAGGGCCGAATGTGGTCTGCTAAGTTGCCCTGCTGGAGTCCTGAGGTGTGGTGCAGCTGTCAGAACTAACTGTGCAAGTTTAAAAACGGGAAGGTGAAAATCCAGGCCTCTGAGTATTGTTGAAGAATAGAAAGGTCAGGTTCTACACGGCTTTACCATCTTTCTACAGGACTACTACAAGCTGGAGCTGAGTGGAGCCAAGTAAGTAGCAGGTGGGTTAGGAGCTCTCCCAACTCACCAGACCCCTGTCAACTGCCTCAGTACAGGCAACTGTATTTGCATTTGCTAGTTAAGTCAGGGATCCACATATGATAGCCAAAGATCAAATCCAGGATGGGCTGTGTGTGTGTGTGTGTGTGTGTGTGTGTGTGTGTGTGTGTGAAAATGAAGCTTTGCACATATTCACAGGAAAATGCAGATGTGGCCCATAAAACCGAAAGTGTTAGTATCTGGATGCAGGCAGAAAAGGGTCATGGATGTTTGCAAGACATTATCCTTCAGCAAAGAATTTGCTCAAAGGTAAGCATATTTTATTATTCATTCATTTTGCTTTACTATGTTTTGTTCTTGTTTTAAATTTTTATTACATTTTATTTATTTGTGATGTGTGTGTGCATGTGTCCATGTATGTGTGTGTGTTCATGTATATGTGGGGGGGGGGAATGCACCGTGCACAACTGGAGGTCAGAGGACAATCTGCATGAGTTGATTCTTTCCTTCCACCATGTGGTCCTGGAGTTGAACTGAGGTCATTAGACTCAGCAGAACATCTTTACTTGAGGAGTTATCTTGCTGTGAGTCCCTTATTTTTATTTTAAGACAGAGTCTCTCACACTGTAACCCAGGTTGGTCTCAATTTTAGCTCTACATCACAAACATTAGGGGCAAATGTGAAAGGCATCATAATAGCGTTGGAAGAACAGGTGTTCACTATGTAGCCCATGCTGGCCTCAATTAACAATCCTCCTGCCTCAGCCTCCCGAATGGTAAGATTACAAACCTGAGTCATTGTGTCTAGATTTAGCTTTCATTATTAATATACATAATCTAATTTTAAAGCATTTGTGTATACATAACTTATTCAGGCATGTGTCATTACTAATTCTGCTACAGACACAGCATCCTCCTCATATACTCACACAAACACCCAGATGGCCCTGACATTGTGCTAGAAATATCCATGCATTATTCCTGTGGAATGTGGCAAGAGAACTTATGCCACGCAGAGAGAAGACCCCAAATGTTACCCGGGACATCAACTAAATTAGATTCCAGGCATGGTATCTATCAACCCCCTTTTCATTAGTTCTAAGGGAACTAATTTAATTTAATATAGTTCCATTCTTATTATCTCTTCCCATCAAATAAGAATTTAATGGGAGTCTTTACATTTTTTTCCCTTGGCAGACATCTAAGGAAGGAATTAATATTGATATTTTGCTAGATGCTTTCCATCCTTGAGGACATATTTTATATCATAAACATGATATATAGACGTGATGTAGAATATATTGACTATATATATCCAGTGTACTCTTTCTTGAAGATGCTGGCATATTAAAAATGTCCAATAAATATTTGTTGACTGACTTAATACACCGGGAACAGGGATGTGGAAGAGGCTAAGAGCCAAGGCCAATCCTGCAGGGAGTTCTGAGGCTTAGACAAGCTTTCAGAACTGTCATAGGTTGGGGGAAAGGAGTTATGCCTCTGCCACCCTGCTTAACGCAACACGAGATGAGAGCAGTCATAGAAACAACTGAAGGGGAAACCTTGAACAAAATAGTTATGTGGTTTTTGAGGCAGATTCTCAAGGGAAACTATAGTCTCAGGCTTCTTATCCGGGGCATTTCTAATGACTGGTCATTACTAGTCCTTACCCATAGAGAAGGATCTGAGTACATAATCCACCACATAAGGATTGCTCATTAAATATTAGTGTCTACGATCTACATCCCCATGGATAGAAGCCCCACGAATGCAGTAACAAGTGACAGACTCCCATATATCTTGGTAACTGACATGCTTAGTCATTCTAAGCTGTGTTACTCCATAGAAATGCCCTGGTTAGATTGATTGATTGATTGTCAACTTGACACAAGCCAGGGTTGTCTAAGAAGAGAAATCGCCTCAATTAGATTGGCCCAAATGGCAACTTTGTGGGGCATTCTCTTGATTAATGAGTAATGCAGGTGGTACAATCTCTGGGCAGATGGGTCCTGGATTGTATACAAAGCAGTCATGGGGAGCAAACCAGGAAGTGGCACTCCCCCATGGTTCCTGCAGTTCCTGCCTCCAGGCTCCTGCCTTGAGTTCCTGCCCTGCTTTCCCTTATTGATGAATTGTGGCACAGAAGTGTGAGTCAAATCAACCCTTTCCTCCACAAGTTGCTTTTGGTCGGTGTTTTTATTGCAGTAATCAAATCCCAACTAAGACGGGACACTTGGAGAAGGGCAGCATGTTCCTGCCCCGACATTCCAGGCAAATCAGAGCCTCCATTCTGGGATGACCCAAAGCTGGTGATGAAGGCAATGTTATTCTATGGCCACAGACCAGAGGACTTATGGACTCTAGTGGACAGATGCAAAGAACAGTGTTATCTTTAAAGAAGATCCAGTTAAACCTCAAGCACACACTAAATACAGAAATTTTCTATTTCAGGAATTGTCTTTTGAGGTGCTGGAGCCCAAATTCAGGGCTTCATTCATGCTAAGCAAGCCTTCTACCATTGATGCATACCCCAGTCCTTTTTTTTTTTTTTTTTTTTGAGATAGGATTTTTCTATGTGGTCTAGGCTGGTCTTGAAGTCACAGCTTTCCTTTCTCTGCACATGAGTATATAGTTGTACTCTCTTTCTCTCTCTCTTCCCCGCCACATAGTGCTGGGGACTGACTCAGGGCCATGCTCATGTTAGGTAGGTGCTTTGCCATTGAGCTATGCTCCCAAACCATCACTAATGACTTCTAGTCTCTTCTAACTCTAAAGTTAGGATCTTATAATACAAAAATTAAGAGGCACCATCCCATTGACTGCTCATCACGTATTTTGTAGAGACACATGGATTAGTTGACTTGATGGGCAAAGCCCTTAGAAGACAACCTGGCATGTGGCAAGCATGGGAACAGTAGCCATTATTATTACTCTTATTTATTGCTCAGGACTCACTCCACCTCACTAAGGTCTCCTTTTCCTCGGGATCTAAAAGCAACACCCATCTATATTCCCTGACTCATCTGACCTATCTTCAGTATCTTTACTTTCTTTGTGACTTCCCAGACCACAATGTGTGTGTGTGTGTGTGTGTGTGTGTGTGTGTGTGTGTGTGTGTGTTCCAGAGTATTCAGAACAATGGTTTGTCTGCATGTCATTGTGCTTTGTATCCATTCTATGGTTTGGATAGAATCCGAGAATCCCTCAAAAGTTTGTGTGCTGGAAATTATTCTTCAGTGTAACTATCTTAAAAAGGTGGTGGCACATGCCTTTAATCATAGCACTCAGGAGGCGGAGGCAGGTGAATCTCTGTGAGTTCAAGGTCAGCCTGGTCTACACAGAGAAACCCTGTCTCAAAAACAAAACAAAACAACAACAACAAAATAAACAGAGGAATCTTTAAACTGTAGAGCTTAGAGTAATTAAGTCAATGGGGGTGGTACCCTTGGGAGAGATGTAGCTCTCATTGGATCCTTGTTAGCTCTGTTAAGAATGAGTACTGTAGGAGGGTTAGCCTGATCCCCGAGTCTCTGGCTACCTGTGTAGTGATCACTCTCACGTGGTCTCCTGCCACTGCAATGCTGTTAGCCTGGAAGCCCTCACCAGCGTAGAGCAGAAGGCAGTGCTACCCCCTCCAGGAAGTGACCTAAACAGATTGCCTCTCTACCAATTACTCAGCCTTAAAGCTGACAGTGGTGGCCCAGGCCTGTCATTCTAGCACTTGAGAGGCTGAGGCAGGAGGATCATAAATCCTAGCCAATCCAGGCTGTATGACGAGACCCTCTCTAAAACGTAAGACCAAGCTGTGCGTGGCAGTGCCTGCCTATGATCCCAGTACCCAGGAGGCTGAGGCAAGAAGAGCATCACAAGTTTGAGACCAACCTGTGCCTCATAGGGAGTTTCGGGCCTGCCTGGAGAGAGTACATAGAGAGATGCTGTATCAAACACCTAAAAAGTAAAGAGAAAGGAAACTCAGTCATCCAACCTTTCTTATAGTAACGGGAAACAGACTAGTGCAACCCTCCAATAAAATTCACAAGCATCTTTCAACATGGCATATGTTTGTCCATCTCAAATTTAGTTTTCTATGACTTCAAAATCTTCGGCTTCCTACAGGGCTCATATGCGAGTAGAGGTTTATAGTGAAGCCAATCACAGGCACGTTAGAAACACAGGTTCCATATTGGAACTAAGAAACTGTAAGGCATCTCTAGCATTTGACCAAATCTTAGTTTGCTGACAATTTTCAAATGGCCCAAAGCAGGCCCCAGAAACTCTTCTCTCCTGCCCTGTCTGAAGAAAATCACAAATCACTCATACCTTTGGTTTTCAGCTTTACACCTCAACATCACCTAGAGAACATTAAAATCACAGGTGCCTCGGGTCACACTCCCACAGTTCCTGACACTTGACATCAACATTTTTTAAAGTCAGACTGGGGATTCAAATTGCAACCGGGTTTGAGAAAAATGACCACAGCATTGCCAGATGAATACAGCTGTCGGAAAGGCTGTAATTTTATGCTTTAATACCGATAGTATGCCTTGACCCTGAAAGATTTATAAAAATACCTTAAAACTTCCTATAATTATAGGTTACAGTACATGCCTAGTTAAATTATTTCATATATATATATATACATATGTATACACATACATACATATATAGATGGCACTTTGATAATGTTCACCTCCATTATTCTCCCTCCTCCGCATCCCCCCCCCCGCCTCCTGTTGTAGCCCTTCTTATTTTAATGAGCCGTATTTCTTCTTCCATGCCTTTTTGGGACCAGACCCACTGAGTTTCATTAAGGCTGCCTGCATGACATGGGTGGGTGTTACTTACTAGGGCATGGACCCCTTACCAATGGCTATAGCACTGCCGAAAATGACTGCCCCTCCTGCAGCAACCATGCACCACCAATAGCTTCTAGGAAAGGGGTGGAGCCTGTGGCGGGATACTGATGGGCAAACCAAGGGCAGGTCTTGCGCAGGTGCTCACAACTGCTGTGAGTTCACAGACTCAATGGCAACCAGACGTAATTTTAAAACACTGTGTAATCATACAACTCAGTAATGAGTAAGAAATATTACAGAGATCCATGAGAACTACACTAATCCTTCCTAAACACAGCCTCCCCCATCCCTCCATGGCCTAATTCCCTGGCCCTAAGCTCTTAAAGGCTCCATTACCTTTTAATATCACTACAACAGGGAGCAAGTTTCCAACTCCTGAGCCCTTGAGAAAGTACACATTAATAGGGGGTGGGGCAGAGGATTTTAAAAGCATAAAAATCAAATAGTTCTTGAGTCAGGCACAGTGGCATATACTTGCAATCCCGACATGTGGAGGGCTTAAGCAAGAAGGACATATGATCTCAAGGTTAGCCTGGGTCACATAGCAAGGTCCTGCCATAAACAAGGAAAGCCAGGTTTTACTGTGCGATGTCTCAGACACTTTAATGTTTTAATGTACTATACTAATATAGAAATAGAAGTTTTTAAGTTTTGTATCTGGCCAGAGGAAGCAGATGATGAGAGAAGAAAGCACAGAACCCAGAGCCAGCACTGACAAGAACGTGATGCCACTTTAGGGGCAAAGGGCCTACTTCTTGGGAGCTGATTTCAGGATTGGTTGCCAAGCTCCGCCTCTAACAGGATGTGACTGTTAATCTACATTGTAAACTCGACTGATTTTAGAGCCACTTTGGAAACACACCTTTAGATTTGTCTATGAGGGTGTTTTCAGAAAGGTGTAACTGAAGAAAGAACTCACCTTTAATGTAGGGGGCATCGTTCCAAAGGCTGGGGGTCCTGGGCTGAATGAAAAGGAGTGAGTGGAGCCCCAACACTCACCTCTCTCTATTTCCTGACTGTGGGTACACTGTGACCAGCTTCCCTCGCTTCTGTGGTCATGCCTTCCCTGCCACAAGCCACCCTCTGCTATGACCCCAAATAAACCCTTGCTCCTTACTTAAGTTGCTTTGGTCCAACAATGAACTAAGTCATTGATACATAAGGGGAGTCCTGTCCTTATCTGTCACCTTCTGTGGACCACAAGGAGTTTCACACGTGAGGGATGACAGGTAGTGACTCTAGACACTTGGTCCCCTCCCCGCCCCCCCCCCCGAAAACAGAGCAAGGGTCAGTGTGAGGTGTTGGGTGTTCTTCCTTGGCAGGAGAGAGGAGAGCTAAGGAGGTGAAAGGGCATAGTTCTGCCCAGACCTAACAATTCCCAAGATAATTCCACTCGCCTCTGCCTACTTCAGCCACCATGAGCCCCTGCTAGACACCTATCTATGATTAAATATGTCTACATACATGAAAAGGCCTGTGAAACCGTAATGGCATGACCTATGCAGATATTAGGAGTCGCTTTGATCATCAGAGTTGGCGCCATCCATAGGATTCTCTGAGTCTATGTGAATAATAACCCAGGAGAAACTTGAGTGAAGAATCCATAAACATATAAAATCTTACACTAGTTTTCCATAAATTTTGCAGCGCGGAAGGAAGAAAGAAGTTCAATAATGTGAGATGCATCAAGTCTGTTTGGAGTGTTCTTCTCTGAAACCTTGGATGTGAGTTGAAGGTTCACATCAGTCCACTGGTTAATAGCCCGTGGTTTCCTCCCGTCATCTCAAATTCGTCTCACGGACAGAGGGCTCCCTTGGGAAAGCACCTCAGTGATTAATTGGGTAGAGAGCGCCATTCCGCCTGCAGCAGGCCGGCACTGGCTTCAGACGGCTAACCTGAAGCAGCCCACAATGAGTTGACAAACATGACCGTGGCTCAACCTCCTTTCTGGTCGAATTTACCAGTCCACTTCTACTTTTGCAGGCATGGCTATGAGTGGAGGGGGCAGGTTCACCCACCCTAACCACGCAGCTCTCAGGCTCAATTGGTTACAACAAAGCTAAAGTGTAGCAGCCTTTTAAGCGATGTTTCTTTTCACTCTTGATCTAAAGAGATTTTTTTTTTAAAGAAAAAATAAAACTAACTCTGTAGGGGAGGGTGGGATATGTGCACAGGTATGCAGCTACCATGGAGACCAGAAGAGGGCATCAGATCCCCAGGATCTGTAGTTACAGGTGGTTGTGAACTGCCTGACAGGGGTTCTGGCCCTCTGCAAGATTCAGAAGAGAGCAACATGACTGGGGCAAAATCTTCTGGGAAGTGTTTCCTCCAGGTCACGCACAGAAGTTATGATGAAGAAGAGCCCAAGGCTGTAGCTTATGCTGGCAGCTGAATTTGGTAATGCGTAAGAGCTTACCAGGTGATACTGATTTTGAAGGCGTGAAGAGGTCCTGAAGAGCACCTGAGACTTGCCGCCGGGCCAGGCCAGGAGATGCCTTTGGTGAAGGTGCAGCTCCACTTAGAGAGGAAGCCCCAGGAACAAAGGGATCGTGGAAAGAAATTGAGGCTTGGCATCATGAAGCAGGAGGGGATCCTGGTAGAGTTCCAGGACCATTGCGGTGAAGACCCCATCACTGAGGACAGTACCAAGGGCTGACCACCAAGGACAGCATCAGCTGTGGGGTGGAAGAAGCCAGTGAGCAGTACTCCTCCAGGGCCTCTGCTTCAGCTCCTGCCCTGACTTCCCAGGACAAAGGACTACAAGCTGTAAGATGAAATAGACTTTTTCCTCCTTGTTTGATCATGGGGTTTTATCACAGCAATAGAAATGCTAAGACATGCAGGAAGGGCTCTTAAGTGCTGAGCCATCTCTCCAGCCCCTCATAATACTTTCTGGTTCACTCTGGCTCACCATATTCCTTTTGCTAATTTGCACCTCATCTGTGGGTACTTCTTCGTATTGGCATGGCAAACTCTCTGTTCTTCATTTTATTGTGCAACTTCATGTTTGGACATGTTTGTTTGGGGTCCTCTAAGTGGCTCCCTCTCTTTGCTCCACCTATCCTGTATTCTTTCTCTGGTGGCTGTCCTTACAGCTATCTGTCTTTGATGGGCTTCTCTCAGAGAGAACAAAGGTTCTCTCTCTCTCTTTCTCTCTCCCTCTCTCTCTCTCCTTGGAAAGTCTCCTATAGTCTTTTGCAGGGAACTGTTTGGTCTAACAGGGCCTAGGCCTGCCTTGAGCAATATAAAAATATACATGGGATTTAAATAAGGCCCTGTTTCCAACACACAAGAGACTTGGATCTTTCTGTTTAGTAAATGTGTTCGTGCTGAATGCCCCCGACTTCCCAGCTTGTCATAATACTGGGAGAGCAGTACACTTTCGTGCAAGCTTCTTTTGCCTTTCACTCCTGCTACGCCAGAGAAGGTGCTGCAGGATTGCCTCCTGCAATGTCAAGGAGGCAAGCAGTGGGCCACAAAGGCCTTGACATTGTGAGAAACAACTGGCTTTGAGGCTGTAAGGGAATTTCCCCACACTAAGAACCTTATAAGATGTGAAGGAGGAGCTGGAGAAATGGCTCAGCTATGAAGAGCATGCACTGTTCTTGCAAAGAACCCAGGTTCGATTCCCAGAACCTGCATCTGGTGACTCACAGATCCCTGTACTGCCAACTCCAAGAAATCTGATCCCCTATTCCAGCCTCCAAGGGAAACTGCACTCACAAACATATACCATAGTTAAAAATACAATAATAAATCTTCTAAAAAGGATGTAAGGAATTCCTTATCAAATGTAAATAGCAACATTACAGGCCAAAATAGGCTTGAAATTTAGCATAAATGTGCACACAGAGCCAAGAACATCCATCCCAGGAACAGGTCCTTCCTTCCACCCCATGCCTCTACAGATTCTCTCTTTCTCTGCATTTAAACATCCTCTCAGCAGAGATACACATCCCCACTCCTCTTCTAAAGGAACACACCAGCCTTGTCCCTCCCCCCATCACCTTATTCTTCCCTTAAGCATTCACTTTTCCATCTTCTGGATTTATATTATTTTAAAATTGTATGTATTAAGTATATGGGTATCTGTGTGAGGGCATGTGGACATGTGTACAGGTGCCCAGAAATGAGCTTCAAATTCAAGATTTACTGTATTTTAAAATTATGCATATGTATATATGTATCTATGTGTAGGCATGTGGAGTGAAGTGATGGCTGGATGTGGACCATCTTGACAGGTGTTGGGATCTAAACTCCACTCCTCTACCATCTACAAGAGTAACACGTGTTCTAACCACTGAGCCCTCTCTCTAGCTCCCTATTCTACACTCCTTAGTAAATACTCAATACCATGTTAAAAGTGGCAAAGTTCATGATTCAAAAATAATGAAAAGAACTTTTTAAAATAATGTGCTGGGGCCAGTTTAAAAATTAAGATAAAGGAAACCCTTTTAAAGGCTTTGTGCTATCTCCTTCACTGGGCTGTTATCTGAGATGCTGTTTGATATGAGGGAAGGAAGCTCACGTTTGAGGAGACCAAAATTGTCTCTGTCACGTCCAAACCTAGTGACTGTGATTTAATCCTTTACCCTTCGAACCTCATATCCTCATCTGCAAATGGAAATAATCGTCCCTGCCTTTGCAGAATTACAGCGAAGATCAGTAATGAAATCTACAGTGTGTCTGGCACATGGTCAGCCCTCATTAACTTGCGGTTACTATTATTATCTCCATCTAAATTCCATGAGTGATATGCTTCTGTATTTAATTCGAGTAGGTGGGTAGCATTTAATTGGTAAAATCAGTGTCAGGAATGAGAGCTCAGCAACTGAATCTAATCACTGTAGAAGAATGAGCTTGTACACCTTGCTGTCACAATATTAAGGCAAAGCGCCAGTAACTCAGAAGCTCTTCGACACTGATGATACACAACAGGGAAAGAATATGAACCAGAGTAATGGCAGCATCAAGAGGATGAGGGGAAAGAGGGATAAAGGGGAGAGGAAGCAGGGGGGAGGAGGGGAAAGAAATGGAGGGAAGGAAGAGGAAAGGGGGTGTGGTAGGAGGCCACTTGTTGGTTCCTGGCTGCCCAGACCATGAAATAATCACACAGAAACTATATTATTTACAATACTGTTTGACCTATAGCTTAAGCATATTGCTAGCTAGCTCTTCTATCTTTGGTTAACCATTTCTATTAATCCGTGTATCGCCACGTGGCTGTGGTTTACCAGCAAGGTTCTATCCAGAGTCTGTCTCCGGCAGGGCTACGTGGCTTCTCCTTGACTCTGCCTACTCTCTCCTCTATCTGCTTGAAACTCCCTCCTTGCTCTATTGTGCTAAGCCACTGGCCGAAATAGCTTTATTCATTTACCAATAAAAGCAACACATAGACAGAAGGACTTCCCACACGGGGGGAGGGTGAATAGGAAAAAGGAGAGAAAGGGGAAGGAATAGGAAAAGAGGGCAGAAAGAAATGGAGGAGAAGGAAGAATATCATATGCCTGAGGTACAGGACCATGTTCACGCTTCCACTGCAAGGTAGACGGGAGAATGGCTGGAAGCCAGAGAATCATAGGAAACACATTTGTTTACTTATATATTTGGCCAAATTCGGGAAGTTCAAACATGCACCACTGGGCCACGAGAGCAGAGAGGCAGGAAGTAGAAACTGACGTGCTCCCTGTAGAAAGCAATTTGTCAGCGTGGATCACAATGAAAGAGCCACAAACCTTTGATCTACTGATTCCACTTCTTTAATAGCTAGGTGTGACAAATAAGCTTACACACCTGAGAAGAGATGTGTGTACACTATATGCAAGGGGTGCCCAGAGAAGGAAGACTTTTAAGATGAGTCAGGCCATTCCGTGTAGGCATAAGAAGGGTACTCAGAGGCAAGTGCGGTAGAACGTAGCTTTCATCTCAGTAGATGTAGGTGTTGTAATCTGCTGGCCTAACCTGGCCTGTCACCTGAGTACCCTGTCCCTTTAAGAGACAAGCCCTGCCCACTCCCAATCTCCCCCCTTCCCTCTGAGTCAAGCAGACCTCCCACCTCCTCTCTCTCTCTCTCTCTCTCTCTCTCTCTCTCTCTCTCTCTCTCTGTCCTTCTTCTGAAGAGGCAGCTTCTACCTCTCTCTCCCTTCTCCCTTTCCCACCTTCTTTATTCTCTTTCTCTCTCTCTTCCTCTCTCCTCTCCCAAATAAACTCTATACCCAAGCTCTCTCTACATGGCACATCTGTCTGTCTCTCACCCGCTGTGATCTCCCACCCACCAGGGGACCTGCTGGAGTCATTCATGGATGATAACAGTAGGCAGGTGGCTGTGAGTTCTAGGCTAGCTTAGTCTACATACCAAGTGCTGGTCTAGCAAGGGCTACATAATGAGACCCTGTCTCTAGATGAATAAATAAACAGAAAGGACAGGAAAAATAAGGAGAGAACTCACTTCCACAAATTGTCTTCTGACCTCCACATATGTGACTTGGCAGCATCTCTACTGGTTGGTTTTGTGTGTCAACTTGACACAAGCTAGGATCATCAGAGGAAGAAGCATCAGTTGAGGGAATGCCTCCGTGAAATCCAGCTATAAGGCACTTTTTCATTTAGTGATCAGTGAGGGAGCACCCAGTCCCTGCTGGGTGTGCCATTCCTGGGCTGATGATTGTGGGTTCTATAAGAAAACAGGCTAAGCAAGTCTAGAGGAGCAAGCCAGTAAGCAGCTCCCCTCCATGGTCTCTGCATCAGCTACTGCCTCCAGGATCCTGCCCTATTTGAGTTCCTGTCCTGACTTCCTTCAGTGATGAACAGCAATGCTCAAGTGTAAGCCTAATAAACCCTTTCCTCACAACTTTGCTTTTTTGGTCATGGTGTTTCATTGCAGCAATAGAAACCCTAACTAATACAGCAACACACACACACACAAACACTCATGCACACACTAAATAATTGTAATCAAAATGTCAAGTATATGATTACTGGTGAATGTATAGCTTTGTCAATGCACAAATATTTGGGAGGAAATGTTTGTTGCCTCTGAAGAGAGTCTAACATGAAGAAAAGAGTCAATGTCTGCTTTTCTTGCACATATATTATATACTTAATTGTTTTATATTTTATTGTTTCATGCACAGATTTTGTATCGACTGAGTGTCTCATTATGGTGTCCAAGTTGAGCTTAAACTTAAGATCTTTCTACTTCAGCCTTCATAGTAGCTGGGGTTTCAAGTATCCAGCACACCTGGCTTTCAAACATATTTTAATATGCTATGAACTCATCATGTGCATGTGTTATTTTAAAAATAAGCACTACGGAGATTTTGTGTGAACCTGCTTAAAAATGAACGTTCTAGTGCTTAGCAAAAGTAGTGATGTAATCAGTCGTTCCTCAGCTAAGCCCCGCAGACTTTCTTTCCCCAGAGGTTATGTTACACTTGGCTTCGTATCCCACAGTCACCTATGAAGATGCTGCATTAACTGTTCCCCGGGGAGATATGAGCAAATGTCTACTCGCCCCAGAGAAGGCGCGGACAGTGGGCCAAATTAAAGATTCCACCCAAGTCTAGCCTGGTGAACCAATGAGTTTATTGGGCTTGCTAAAAGGATTGCGAATGACATGATGGGCCCCTTACAGGACCATAGGAGACTCCAAACCACTGCAGCACCGGAGTCCTACCCCAGTGTGGATGCCTATCTCCCCATAGCTGTGTGAGGTTCTCCCCACCCCCTTCCAGTTAACTTTCCGCCTCCTAAATATGAACATGTGAACACCTACCCCAAACAAAACACAACGGGGGCGGGGCGCAGAATTATGTAGAGTTGGAGGAAATGACTACGAAGGATCCTTAACAAGCCTGACCTTGTTGAGAGTCGCTTGCAGGTCATCACAGCTGCTCTTGTTAATATGGTAATGGCTGTCACACTCGGAGTAGAGGGCTCCATAACACAGGAGAAAGGAGAAAGCAGAAATGACCCGCTTTGGAAATTCGGACGATAGGGGAATCTAATTATGAACGCTGTGCTAGCCACGATTCCATTCCAAAGACAACGTGAGACAGTCTTTCATATCCTATTGAACTGTTTCTGGGTCACACAAACCTTGCTCTAAGAAGCCGTGAAGCCTGCCATTATGGGTGAACATTATGGACAGCGGGTAGAGGGCTCCCTGCCTAGCGAAGGCCAGCCCACTCCCTTGGCCCCGCCCACCGTTGGCTGGCCCTCCAAGCAGCAGTCTTAACTGAGAGAGCAAATCTGTTAATAGCTGTGCTTGATAACCAAACGGTAGAAAGTAGGCCTGGAGCAGAGACTCGGAGCTGGGGACGTAGCTCCTGGAGTGGAGGGCTTACCTAGCATGCGCGAGGCCCTGGGTTCCGTACTCAGCATTACAAAACCAAACGCAAACAAGATGCACATAAATGTTTACCAGAGAACATTTTCACCAGACTCAGAGACAGGGAATCCAAAACCTCTTAAGGATTCCCACAAGCCATCCCAGCAGGTGAACCGAGACCCCTGCCGGAGAACTGATATTCCTGACGGTCTAGACAGGGAGAGATGGTTTGGAATCCAGCCTGCTTATTCCTAAAGAGCTCTTCATTACTAAGGTGACAGGGACTTCAGAATACTCCAGGGGACTCTGCTCTATCTTCCAGCCTTCAGGACTCTGAATAATTGAATTTAAAGCAGCTCATAGAATATTTGCTCTACAAAGGATGGCAAGGAAGAGTGGTATTTATTAGAAGGGCTGTTTGAAGTGGGCAGAAAGTCAGGCAAGCAAATGTTTTAGCAGGTTCTAGAAACCTCCAGCACATGAACACCTGGGCACCGGGTAGCTGAGGTTGAGATACAAACCTGGCTGAGCAGCACATGAGAAGGCCTCCTGGACCGGGTTTGACTCAGACCATCTCTGTCAGGTCTTTAAGAAACAAGGCAGATGAGATGGCTCAGCAGGTAAAGGTGCTCACAGCTAAACCTATGACCTGAGTTCAATCCCTAGGACCCATACAGGGAAAGAGAGAACTAGCTTCCACACGTTACCCTCCAACTACCATATGCATCACACACACACACACACACAGAGGGAGAGAGGGAGAGAGAGAGAAATTTTTAAGAGGAAAATGTGTGGAGAAGAAAATGTATTTTGCAAGCTCTCATCTGAAGAACTCGATTTAAAATATAACATCAGCAATAAAATTTGTATTGATTTTATTAACCTCAATAAAACACAAGTTTTAACTAATTATTAGTTAGTTAAATTAATTAATTAAGGAAATTAATTCCGTCATTAAAAAAATAAAATAGTGCCAGGCTGTGGTGGCGGACACCTTTAATCCCAGCACTCGAGAGGCAGAGGCAGGCGGATCTCTGTGAGTTCGAAGCCAGCCTTATCTACAACAGCTAGTTCCAGGACAGGCTCCAAAGCAACACAGAGAAACCCTATCTCAAAAAACCAAAATAAATAAATAAATAAATAAATAAATAAATGTAAAATAGCCTCTGTTATCATTCTGCTGGCCTTCCCTGTCACCTGGGTATCCTGGGTCCCTTTAAGAGACAAACTCTGCCCCCCCCATACTCCCACTCAGGCAAACTGATCTCAAGGGCCCTCTCTCCGTTCCCCCTCCTTCCTTCTCTCCCCTCCCTCCCTCCCTCTCTCTGTCTCTATGTCTCTCTCCTCCATAACCCCCTTACACTTATACCCTTCTCAAAACTCACTAAATAAACTCAATGTCCGAAGTCTCTCTGCAGGGTGTATCGGTCTGTCTCCCGCCCGCTGGTCTCCCACCTGACAGGGTCACCCCATGGATCTTTTGGCCTCCTCTTTGTTTTTCAGTGAAAATGGAAGAAAAATACCCAGAGAATCCTCAGCCGAGTTAGAGAAAGGCCAGTGTTTAAGCTGTTCCCATGATCTCCCCAGAAGTGTGACTCCTGACTAGGTGTCACTGCTCTCAGCCACCATCCACAACTGTGCCTTTGTTCTCAAGGTGGCACTTCACCATGAGTCAATCACCTGCAAGAAGGCAAAGTGGCAGAAAGAAAGACTGTTGAGTTCTGAGACAGGCAGGGAAAGAATTGTCCCTTGGGTGGGGGGTGGCACACACCTGTAATCCCAGTACTCAGGAGACATTGTCCCTTGGAATATGACCAGAGTAGGTCAGATTGCTGTGGTGAGGGGTGGGAGAGAGAGCTGTATTCATTTCCTGAGGCTGCTTAACAAGGGACCAAAGACCACATGACTTAAAACAACAGACACCCCATGCCCAGGAGGCTGGAAGCCTAAAACCAAGATCCCTGCCACATTCTTTATGATGGTTCTTGGGATGAATCCTTCCGATTGCTGTGATTTGTAGAATCCTTATGTTCCTTAGCTTACCAGCGTCTTCTTCCTCCAGCCACCTCCCTCTGTGTGTTCACGCCCTCTGAGCTCTGTTTGTGCTTCCTGTAGTCTCTTGCCCTCTTTTCAAAGGAGACCAGTGGGTTGAATTAGGATCACTCATGTCACCTTATGGGAACCTGATTACCCCTGACAGACCCTTTTCCTCCAAGGTCACTTTCTGAGCTACAAAGATTAGACTGGCATTGGGTTTTTTTTTTTTTGTCTTGTTTTGTTTTGTTTTTCCAGAACACAACTTATCCTGCAACAGCAGTGAGTTGGAAGAGCCCTGCAGGGAAACTGAGGGAGGATGGCTCTCAGCTGGAAGGAGCAGGAAGGCTAGAGTCTACCTTACATCCACTTCACAGCAGTCGGGATTCTCTAGGCCTATCCCAGGACAAAAAATGAAAACTTGGGGCTGGAGAGACTCCAGTAAAGTGCTTGAGGACTTGAGTTCAATGCCTGAGAAGTCTTGTAAAACCCACCAGGCATCGTGGCTTGGGTTTGGCTAGGGCAATGGAGATAGGCAGGTGCCTGGTGCTCACTGGCTATCCAGGCTAGACCACTTGCTGAGTTTCAGACCAAGGAGAGACCCCCACCTGAAAAACCCAAGATGGGTAGGACAGCCAAGGCAGTCCTTTGATCTCTGCTGACACTGGCGCTTGCACAGACATATGTACCCACACACCCATCCCCAACACACACATGCATGCCTCACACCCAAAGAAAGAAAATGATCTTTGAGAAATGGATTTTTGAGATCACAAAAGACCACGGAGCCCAGCCACCCACCTTCAGACTATTGCATACTTAAGGTTTAAAAGCAAAGGCCAGACAAAGCACAAACGGAGAGATTCCTCCCACCTCCGCCTCCGTGACACAAAGGGAACTCGGAAAGTCTCAGGGTGTGATAAACTCACAGGGGTAAAATAACGTCCTCTGAGGAGTGATGGCAGAGCTGGCCACCAGCCAGGAACAGCACATCTGGTCATGCACAGCAGGATGCCCCTGGGGGAGTGATCTTTAAAGTAAAATACAGCCACTTGGAGAACTTTTCCACAGTGGTTGTTTGGGAAATGGATAGTTTTGTTGAGGTGGGGAGAAAGAGGAGGGTGAGGGATGGGCAAAACAGAGGCATAGACTACCGTAGCGTAGTAAAAACTTCTGTAAGTTTCAGTAGCACTGTTCACCTAAAGGGGGCAGCAAAGGGGAAGAGTCTCATGGGCCTCCTGCTTTGCTCTCTGGATACCTTGCTACCTCTAAAGTTTTCTCCTCTGCCATCCACATGCTGGGTCCTCTCAACATAGGCTCAGAAAGAATCACCCACATAACTGAGGGGAGTAGTGCACACTTGTGATCCCAGGACTTAGGATCCTGGGCAAGA
Source organism: Ondatra zibethicus (assembly GCA_004026605.1). Classification (NCBI taxonomy): domain Eukaryota; kingdom Metazoa; phylum Chordata; class Mammalia; order Rodentia; family Cricetidae; genus Ondatra; species Ondatra zibethicus. The sequence continues at coordinate 17,317 of PVIU01012336.1, read as the reverse complement.
AGATCAGAAGTTCAAGACCATCTGAGGTTATATGGTTGAAAGACCCTGATAAATCCAGACCCCTCTAGCAGGAAAAATGGAGCCTAAAATCTAGCAGGAAGAGAAGAGCCAAAAATATAGGTTAGCCGGTTCAGTGGCTCTGTTCCAGGAACTAGCTGACCATAAAGTCAGATTATAATCTTGAGAATAATCTTGAGAAATGGGGATTTACCCCTTTGTGATTATCACTGGTATTTTCGGAATTTTCCAATGATCACTGGTATTTTCGGAATTTTCCAATGACGCCCTTCCTACCCCCTTTGAGTTATGGTTTCGTTTCTTCCCTTAAATATCCCTTCTCCCAGCGACTCAGGGTCTAACTCCTCCCCTGAGTGGGATATGAGTCTTGGCCCCAGCGCTGGTTCCTGTCAATAAACCTCGTGTGACTCCAGCAAGGACGGTCTCTTGTGAGTTCTTGGGGGGTCATGTTATCCCGAGACTTGAGTGAGAGTCTCCCCATTCCGGGGGTCTTTCATGGTGAGTTTGAGGCAAGCCGGGACTGTATGAGACCCTATATCAAAACACATCTATAAACATACTCATAAAGATAAACAGATGTAGGCAAACAGAAAGATTCTTTCTCTCTCCCTCCCCCCTCCTCTCCATTTATCCCTATGCTTAGGCAATGAACAGAAATTCTGCCACTTCAATCTAATTTTTTTGAAATGTTGTGAATGACTCTTGCTAACTTCTGGGATATGACTCCATTGGTAGAATATTTGCCTAGCTTACAGGGAGCCCTAGGTTCAGTCCTTAGCACCATAAAAAAAAAAAACTGGGTATTGTGACTCATGGCTGTAATCCCAGTGTTTGAAAAGTGGAAGGGGAGGGTCAGAAGTTCAAGGTCACCTTCAGCTGTTCTGAGGGCAGCCAGTCTGGGACCTATGAGATCTCTTTTCAAGAAAAAACAAAGCACTATGTACAATGGAGCATGCTGGCAGGCAGTCCTGAAGGCAGGAGGATCATGACTTCAAGACAGCCTGAACTACATCTTACCTGGGGACAAGACTCAGTCTGTAGACTGCTTGCCTAGCATGCAATGAAGCTTGGGTTTGACCCCAGCATTTCATGAAGCAGGCATAGTGGTACATACCTTTAGTTCTGGCAGTCAAAGGGAGGAGACAAGAGGACCAGGAATTCAAGGCCATCCTCAGCTACATAGGGACTTCAAATGATACTACATCTGCAGGAAGAAAAGAAAAGAAGAGGAGGAGGAGGAAGAGGAGGAGGGCAGGGGAAGAAGAGGAAGAGGAGGAGAGAAAGTAAGAACAAACCTAAAATTTTTGTACAGCTAATTTAAAAGAGTTCTTATAAACAGGTGACTCAGGATTAGAGAGATGGCTCAGTGGTTAAAAGCACTGGTTGCTCTTCTAGAGGACCTAGGTTCAATTCCCAGCACCCACATGGCAGCTCACAACTGTCTGTTACTCTAGTTCCAGGGGATCTGACACTTTTATACCAATGCATATAAAATAATTTTTTAAAGTAATAAATAAATGAATCAACTGTACCAGTAGGCTTGAGGGTCAGAGTTGGGAAGACATTCTTATTCACTAGTGTGGTGGTTTGAATAAGAATAGTTCCCACGGGCTCATATATTTGAAGCTTAGTCATCAGGGAGCGGCTCTATTTGAAAGGATTAGGAGGTGTGGCATTGTTGGAGGAAATGTGTCCCTGGAGGTGGGCTTAGTATTTCAAAAAGCCCATTGTAAAACCTGCTGTAGCCCGTGGATCCAGATGTAGAACTCTCAGTTAGTTCTTCAGCATCATGCCTTCCTTCATGATAACAGACTTCTGAAACTGTAAGCCAGTCCCAATTAAATATTTTCTTTTTATAGAGTTGCCTTGGTCATGCTGTCTCTTTCAACAATAGAACACTGGCCAAGACAACCAGGATGTACCTGTAGCAGTTGTATGTGTCTGAGGAACAATTTAACCCAGGCTTGTACATTTAGATTTCAATCAACCCCTGAAATGTGTGTTGAATTCTGTTAAGAATCAACTGTTATATTTGAATTCTTTAAAATGAGCCTAGAATAACAACCATGAGCTACCTTCTTGTTCAGTTGTCTCCCCACCCCAAAACACCTCTGGCAGAGTTTTGATCTGTGAATGCAACAGTTTCCTTCAAAAACACCATGTGATTTAAAAACAGGTGGTGTGGGCAGGTGAAGTACCTAATAACAACAGGTATATGTTGGAAAAAAGTAAATATACATAGAGTTCCTTGTTGGACTGTATACACAGCTCTCTGACATGGTTGTGCTACCTGTTGCTATGTTTTTGCTTGTGGCACTAAAACAACTTCATTTTATTGACAATATTTCTGGTCCAAGCACTGGCAAGGGTCTCAGTGGGAAAGTCAATGTCTGATCCACATGCATCAACTGGAGTAGCCTGACTTGGATAGCAAGGTCCACCCTGCCTTGACTCTCCACCACAACAATGAGTTTGCACTGGCTTTGGGCCAGGACCTCAGTGGTGGCTCTTAGCCACATTCCTGGGTGCTCCACTCTGCCAGCCTCTCCGTGCACCATCTAAGCTTCTTCATAACAGAGCACTGAGGATATACCATGAATGGGGGTCCCCAGAGGTGAAGGGAGAAGTCTGTAGTCTTGTCCTGACTTGGACACTGGAGTTACGCTGCACAGCTTAGCTGTGTTCTTTTGGTCATTAAGCCAGACTCAAATTCAGGGGCAGGCGGGAGGTGGCGGAGGAGGGAACAGGAGAAACTGCAGAGAATTTGTGACCATCTTTAACTTACCATAGTCTGGCTGACTCCCGACCAGCAGAATGAACAGCCAGACTCAGGATTCTTCCCGGATCACGCTTTATTGGAGAGCACTCGGTTGAGGAAAAACAGGAGGCAAGAGAGCCTCTAGGTTGAAGGGAGAGCGGAGGCGAGAGAGAGATCTAAAAATGGCGGCTGCTTATATAGGGAGATATGACGCGACTCATGCCTTGATTGGCTGCTAAATCCCGCTGGCACCAGAGTCCTCGGGATTGGTTAGGGACACTTAGGTTATTGTGCATGCGGGAAGCGCCTGGATGCTCAGTCCTGAAGCACTGCCAAATATGGAATTTGTTTACCTCCAAACTGCGAGGATGCAAGCGTATGGCTCCCTGCACCATAGACATTTGCAGATAGTGTTTCCCATACCAAGGCCATAAAAATCTTATTTCCTGTGTGATAAACCAGACATAAGGAAGCTATCTTTCAAAGTCACATTTATCTTTCTCCCCAAATACAGCATTTTAGTCCAACGGCCACTGTCCTGTTAAAACACAGCCTTATATGTTGAATGTTGCTTGTCCTTTAAGTTCAAGGGCTCCCTAGCTGCTCAGCCAGGCTCATCCTCCCCCTACTGGGGTAGATCATTTATTTTCCTTATAATCTATCTCAGATGTGACAGATGTATTTTAAACTTTTTCAGTTTTATGAGCAGATTGGCTTTGGAAGGAACAACAGGAACCATTCCAATCTATAAATAATCTTAAAAATTTTTTTTTGGGATACTTAACCACATTCAAAGCACTGTGCCATGGTCTGGAGCAGTGGTTCTCAATCTGTGGGTCAAAAGATTTTCACAGGGGTCGCATAACAGATATCCTGCATATCAGATATTTACATTATGATTCACAATAGCAACAAAATTACAGCTATGAAGTAGAAATGAAAACAATTTTATGGTTGGGGGTCACCACAACCTGGGGAATTATATTAAAGGGTCTCAGCTTTAGGAAGGTTGAGAACCAAGTTCTAGAGCATGGGAGTAGCAGGCAAAATAAGGAAGTCCTATTTGCTTTCCTTAAAGTTGCTTCCGGTCTAACTGGGGAAACAGAGGTGTTTGCCTTGAGAATGGAGACGCTTCTGTTTCAGCTTCGTTCGGTTGCTGTGGTAGAACATTCTGGCCAAAGGCAATGTAGGCAAAAAAGGGTTTATTTGCCTTTCACTTTCAGTTCAAAGGTCATCATTGATGGAAGTCGGGACCAGAGCTCAGGGCAGGAGTCTGAAGGCAGAACTGCTTACTTTCCCACAACACACCGCTGCAGACTTGAGAACTCAGAGCCAAGGAAGTACAGTAGGAACTGAGAGAATGCCGCCTGTCGCATTGCTTTCTTGCTTACACAGTTAGCTTTTTAATACAGCCCATGGCCACCTGCGTAGGAAGTGTGCCATGAACAGTGGACTGGGCCCTCCCACATCAATCATCAAGCAAGAGGATCTCTTACAGACACGACTGCAGGCCGGTCCAACAGAGGCAGTTCCTCATGTGTAGTTCCCTCCACCCAGATGACTCCCGGTCGCCAGGCACTGACAATAAAAACTAGTCAGGACACGTGCCAAGTGTGAGTTCAGAAGGGAAACAACTTTCACGTTTTTCAAAATGTTTATTTTACCTCTTTCTTTTTTTTTTTTTTTTAGAACGGACAAGTCTCCCAATAGAAAGGGGGGTTGTCCTTCCGGTGAAAAGCAGAGGGAGGGACAGATGAGCTGAAGTCAAGAGGTATAACCTGTGTGACAGACAAATTTAAGCCCAGGTTCTAGAGTGGACAAGGTTTGGATCCTGGATCTGCTAGATGAGTGACTATTTGTTAGCCAGGCCAGTGGATCTGATCTCCTTTTCTTTTTCAGACTTACAAAACAGAAATAATGCTTACATCTAACACACAGGACGGTACGGAGAACTGAGGAGTTAAGATTTATAAAGACCTGAAGACAGAGCCTGGCCCACAGTCTCTGCTGCCAAATGGACTAACCTCTTATTCATAGTTAAGGATTATCTTGTGCTGACCTGAGTCTGCAACTGGAGGATTTGCCTTCACGGTCACACTCGGCAACAACTGTCCATTCCAGTGTCATTAAGGGTTTGGGGCCAGTACCCACCATATGAAGGAGCAAATGTGTTGGACTGTTGAAGACAGTTGTTCAGTTGTGTTGAATGAATGATGGGTTCTGTTCTTCTCTTTCCCTGGAGAGGCTTTGAAGCTTGGGTAGATTTTGATAGCCATTACCAACTAATGTCACCTAATCCACATCCATAAATGTGCTCCTGATGCTAGCCTAGGCATTTGCTGTGAGGGATGCAGCTGGGGCACACCTAACGATACAGCTGTGAGCAAAAGATACAGAATCCTTGCTGGGAAACTCCTGGAGCTGACATCTGGATGGCAAGATAAAGTAGGGCATGCCAGATGGGGACGCAGAATGAGCACAGCACAGAATGACCCAGGGACAAGGAAGAGATGAATGTTCCAAGGACAAAAGAAGTCAAAACAGATCAGAGCAGGGGAACAATGCAGGGTGGGAAATACAAATTTCCACCCTCTTTCTAGATAGTAGGTCAAGCAAAATGGCCATTGCCAGAATTTTTAACCCCCTAGAGCTTCCTACAAATAAGTTGCATCAGGTGCATGGGTAATTGATATTCCAGGCTCTAGATGGCTTGAGACAAGCAAGGTCAGACATGGACAGACTGCAAGCTTTTCAGCTTCACGTCACTTTCTGATTTCAAGAACTATCAAGCATCAAAAGCAAGAGAGAGAATGAAGTGAAATCTTCTGACCTGGAAAATCTTGAAAACAAAACAGAGCACTAAATTTTAAAAAGGAGCTAGGAAGAAAATGATGCTCAAGGAGACAAATAGAATTCTTGTACAGTCCCTAACTACATTCTAAGTATTTGCCCTTATACCCAGAAATAAGTGTCGAACTCACACATTACCAAAGAAACTTCTCTGTGCAAGCGATAGAGACCATCACAACTGATTATAACCTAGAATTATGGAGCTTGGTCCCAACTGGCACATTGTCAACACAACCCTTCACCTAAGGTGTTTTGACATGTCAGCACTGCAGACTTATTTTTCAAAACTTAAAGCCCAATAGAAGTAGTGAACCTTTTGAGATAGTTCACTGTCCATTGCTATAACAAAATGCCTGAGATACTCAACCTAAAAAACAAAGGGTTTAACTCATGGTACTGGAAGTCTTCATCCATGGCCACTTGGCCCTGTTCTTTTGGGCCTACAGAAAGGCAGGTCCCAGTATGAGGCACTGTTCTTTTTATGATAGTCGGAAGCAGAAAGAGAAAAAGAGGAGAGATCACGTCCCAACATCCCCCTATGGGGCATGTTCCTAATAGCCTAGCTTCTTTCATTACACCCTGACTCCTAACTTGCACTGTTTCCCAACAGCATCAAGGGTGGTGACCAAATATGTAGCACAGGTCTTTGGGGGTCATCCCAGATCCCAGATCCAAACCATAACACCTTCTGTTAGCTGACATAAAAGTCTGCCTTCCCATGGATCTGATGTCTAACACCAAGTCAAGCCCTTAGATCACATCATTTGGTATTTGGGAGTCTCACTATGTAGCTCAGAGCCCTCAAACTCAGGATCCTCCTGCCATAACCTTCTAAGTGCTGGATTACTAGTGTATACCTCCACACCCAGCTCTAAGTATGGCTAAGATCATGCTCGGTCCTAACAGGGAAAACTGGAATAGAATCTTGTAGTCAGATTTTCCAGGGTAGAGAAGCCAAGAGAAGACTCTCATGGCAGCAACATAGGCTCAGAGATAATGAAATAAATAGAGGGTGACTGATCAATTTAGTCATTTACTCCTTTAGAAAATCACCACAACCACCTTGCATGACAGCCACTACAGTCGCTCTAAATAAGTTTAAAAGATTTTCAGGGGGCTTGGGATGGAAAGTAGGACTGTGCTAAGCAAATACTCTACTGCCCAGCTATGCTCCAGCCTCAGTTCAAAGGACTTGGTAACCCTGGAAATTTGGCTTGGGAGAGATGGCTCAGTCAGTGAAGTGCTTACTGCACAAGCATGAGGTGCTAAGTTTGGATCCCCAGAAATGACCCATTTTAAAAAACGAAAAGCTAGACATGATGACCTCTCTGCAATGTCAGCATGCTGAGATGGAGGAGAGTTGATCCCCGGAGCTCACTGCTCAGTCAGCCTAGTAGAGTCATTGGATTCCAAATTCAATGAGAGACCCTGTCTCAAAAAATATGGTAGACTGAGACCAAAGAAGACTCCTGGAATCTTCACACATGTGCACACATAAATGCACTGCATGCATAAGCACACACATGTGCACATGTACACACACACACACGCATGCACATACACAGAATGAGAGAGAGAGAGACCTGGGAAATGAATTAATCTATACCATCACTCCAGGATCATTCTATTTCTCCTTCTTGACATTCTGAGCCCTCTTAAAAATAGCCCAATTTATTCTACCTTGACCAGTCAAAAATACCTTAAATATTAGAAACCAGAATTCTTGACAATAAGTCAATAACAGTGCTTTGCTTCACAGACCAAGACATTATTTCTGCAAGCCCAAAAAGGTAAAAAAGAGGAAGAGACGGGTTTATTGACAATGTACAAAAATCTCACAGGATGATTCACTGTGTTTCCCGAGATAGGACTCAAAAGAAATTGGATTGTGGCTTGTTCTGTTTGTGTCAAAACTGAGTACATTTATTGCACAAAGCTTGTAAAACACCACGCACTTTAACTAGAAGGACATTTTGGGCTTTAGGTGTTTGTATGCTTCCCCAGACTGCTCGTCTGCAGAAGACATAGAGCTACATGCCAACGTGAGAACCGTTTCATTCTCTCACACATAATTTATTAGGCGCACCCAAACCTGAGCCAGAACAGTACAATTCTGCAGGAGCAAAGGCGAAGGGGCTTTCCGAACGGTCCTTGTCTGGTTCACCTGGTGTGCGTCTGTTTTATAGTTCCACCATTCATTTTTATAGTCTTATGAGTTTATTGCCACTGTTGCACACCTTGTCTCATTTATGCCTCATAATAAGCATGAAGGTAGATACTATTAACCTCTGGTTTATAGAAAGAAACTAAACCTCAAAGGGTTTGTAAGACATTCAGTGAGCAAATCAATCCCTAGCTAGTGTTTCTGAGCACAGTTTAAGACTTTGAGATCATGATTATGATGCAATTAAATTTTCTAGTACAACTGCAATATCACTGTGCCATCAGATCATTGGCTGCATAACAATGCTCATAACCATATCATTGTGTTGATTACAGTATCTGAGAAAAAGCAGAGATTTGATTTTTTTTTAAAGATGAGAGCCATAAAGATGGTTCAGCAGATAAAGGCATTTGCTGCCAAGCCTGGTGACTTGAGTTCAATCCCTGGGACAGAACTGGTAAAGGGAGAAAACTCCTATAGGCTGTCCTCTGACTTCCACGTGAGCACTACAGCACAGGTACAGCCATACGTACACATACATGTGCGTGCACACACACACGCACGCGCAACAAATAAATAAAATGTAATAAAATTGTTTTAAAACACAGCAGAAATTCAAAAGAGGAAAAAAATCACATCTGCAATAGCTACCTCAAGGAATCTGAAAGTGTTGCTAGCACTATTGGTGAGGTGGAGGTTCAAGATCCTGATTAGTTAGTTCCGGAATGAACTATTTCAGGTTAAATAACCGAGAGCGACAGTTTCTCTAAATACCCACAATTGGGCTATGATACACAGAAATGTGGGGAGCCAGGCAATGGTGGTGCACGCCTTTAATCCCAGCACTCGGGAAGCAGAGGCAGGCGGATCTCTGTGAGTTTGAGGACACCTTGGTCTACAAGAGCTAGTTCCAGGACAGGCTCCAAAGCTACAGAGAAACCCTGTCTCGAAACACCAAAAAAAAAAAAGAAAAAGAAAAGAAAAGAAAAAAAGAAAGAAAGAAAGAAAGAAAACCAGAAATGTAGACATTGTATTTGTGAACAAAATATTAAAAAATGTCAGTCATGGAGGACTATAATCTCAGCACTTGGAAGGCTGAGGCAAAAAGGTTGCACATTCAGACCATCTCTGGGATCTATATAGTACATTCAGGCAGCCTGGGCAAAAAGACATAGATAGATAGATAGATAGATAGATAGATAGATAGATAGATAGATAGATAGATAGATAGATAGACAGACAGACGGACAGACACAGACAGATCAATTAGAAATACATAGATATATAGACAAGCTAGAACATGTTGCATTTTTAATTAATTGCTTCTAAGTCAAATATCTTTTTAAATGTTCTAAATTATGAAGCGTGCAAGGGAGGGTTGCACATGTGGGTGCATGTGTGTAGAGGTCAGGGACAGCTCTGTGCCGGTTCTATGAGTCCACCCTTACCTGGATGTCAGGAATTAAACTAAGGTCCTTGTCGAGCTTACATGGTACCTCCCCCACCCAACCCTGAGCCCACTCAACCCTGAGCCATCTTGCCAGTCCAAGATAGCTTATGTTTGATGTTTATCTTCTGTATTCTCACATGGACTTTGTACAAAATGGATGACACATTCTAAGCTTGTCTGTAGAATCCAGGCAAACCTGCTTCCTTAAGTGGCTAACATGTAAAGTTCAAGGGTAACTGTCCTAGTTAGGGTTAGTGTTGCTATGATGAAACACCATGACCAAAAGCAAGTTGGGGAGGAGAGGGTTTATTTGGCTTACACTTCCACATCATAGTCCATCATTGAAGGAAGTCAGGACAGAAATTTCAATAGGACAGGAAATTAAACAGGGCAGGAACCTGGAGGCAGGAGCTGATGCAGAGGCCAGGAGAGGCACTGCTTACTGGCTTGCTTCGCATGGTTTGCTCAGTGTGCTTTCTTATAGAACCCAGGACCATGAGTACAGGGGTGGCCATCCACAATGGGCTGGGCTCTCCCTCCTCAGTCACTAATTAAGAAAATACCTACAGCCCAATTTTACAGAGATATTTTCTCAATTGAGCTTCCTTCCTCTGATGACTCTCGCTTGTATGGAGCTGAGATAAAACTAGCCAGAAAAATCGCCATCTCTAAAGTGTTCTTTTCGTTCTGATATGAAGAGTAGATATTTTTGCATCCTGACATTTTTCATTTTAATTGGACTCAGTCACTACGACACACCTGTACTTCCAATAGAATCAGCGGGGACAGGAGTCCTCCCTTCTAGCTGTCACCTCCCTCCCGCTGCTCTTCTGTGAAAGTCTCTTTGATCCACTATTCCAGAGAGGCTTGGGACTCTAGAAGATTGTTTCTAATCTAGTCATTAATCATTAATTTCTTTAGTAGTTTAAAATGTATACCCTCAGTTCATCCATAATCACAGGCACATGCTGTCTTTGGGCACATGGATGTGAGACAATTTCCTGCGACTTCTGGGGGTGAAGGAAAAGACGATTTTTCAGTTATTTTCTTTTCCAGAGGAAACCAGAAGATTTCGTTTCTCAAGAAAATAGCTTTCCAATGACCATACTCGTATTTCTAAGGGTCCCTAGAATGCACCCTCAGGGCCTCAGAGAAAGATAGGGTGGTCAGCATAAATGACATGTTTAATCATTCAGCTTCCATAGTATAGAGCAGGGGAAATTTATTCAAATATTGATACTCTACAAAATACGACTAATAGCTACCGATAGCAAAACAACAAAAAAAAATTATTGACTTAAGGCTACCCTACAAAGTATCGCTTGCTATCTCACTAGTTATATTGGGGATCTCAGAAGCAATGTGAAAATAAGTTCAAATTATTCCAACAGCTTTAAAGAATGCGACGTACCACTGTGGTTTTCCCTGTTACGAACTTTCATATTCTGTGGTTTCAATTACCTGTAGTCAACTGCCATCCAAAAACACTCTGAAAAGCCACAACTCACAGACTTTAAAGCATGTGCTACTTTGAGAACTCGTATTTTCCCATTCCATCTCACCCAAGGAGCAGTCCTTTTGTCTCATGTATCCATGGTGTATACATTACCCATCCACTAGTCACTCAGCAGTCATCTTGGTTAACAAGACACCGGGTCAATTATTTTTATGTCCCGGTATTTGTGTTAAGATAACCTTATTTTACATGATAATGGCTCCAAAGCCCTGGGATAGTCATTCAAAAGGGGCAGCAAGGTCATTAAGCATGAGAGGAAATACTAACTCTGAGCCTATGGGGCAGGGCACATACAAGTCTATAGAGAGCTCAACACTGTTAGGTTCCAGGCATCACCTAAGGGTCTTGGAACATGCTCGTCATGGATAAGAGGATGCTACTGTACTGTTAAAACTAGCTTTAAAGCATGTGTTTGGTTGCCTGGATACACATAATTATTCCATATTTTGTCCCCTGCTAAAGCAGCAAGAAATCTCAAAGTAGTTCATTACTCCATTTTGCTCCCTCAAAGGATTTCTTGACTCCACCTCTCGTATACCATTTTGAACCTTTTAGCTAAGTCTTGCCTGATTTCCATGGCTGGTCATTGGCTCCCAGGAATACCTTGTCTTGGCCTGCCTGCTCTGGATGTGCAGAGGTTGAGTGTCATTGGATTCCTAGGTGGCTCACCTCCAAGACTCTGTTTCTCCATCCATTTTGTCCTGTTTACAATCAGCTTCAGGTCTCAGAGCCTTGTCTTTATATCAGTGACTGTGGTGGTTTGAAGAAGAATGCCTCCCATAGGCTCATGGAGTTAAACGCTTGGTCCCCAGTGGATAGAACTGTTTGAGAAGGTGTGGCCTTGTTGGAAGAGGCATGTCACTGCGGGTGGGTTGTGAGGTTTCAAAAGATTCCTGGTGTAGGAGGGTCCTTCTGTATTTGGGTTGCTTTTATTGGTTAATAAAGAAACTGCCTTGGCCTTTTGATAGGGCAGGACTTTTGATAGGGAAAAGAGAACAGAATGCTGGGAAGGGGACAGAGTCAGAGAGAGAGCCACCTGCCATGAAGCTCCCAGGTCAGACACGCTGAATCTTTCCCGGTAAGCCACGACTCGTGGTGACACGCAGATTAAACAAATATGTGAGAGTTAGCCAATAAGAGGCTAGAGCTAATGGGCCAGGAAGTATTTAAATGAATACAGTTTCCGTGTAATTATTTCAGGTATAAGCTAGCCAGGCACCGGGCAGCGGGAGCCGGGCGGCCACCAGGACCAAAAGCAAGCCCGCGTGCCTCTTGCAACAGATTCCCAACAGCGCCAGTTAGCTCTCTCTTTGTCTCATGACTGTGCCTCATGTAAGTTCTCAGCTACTGATCCAGCACCGTACCCCACCCCCGCCATGATGGGCAGAGATTCGAACCCTGTGAAGCTGTAAGCCCCAAATAAACTCTTTTTCTCTAAGTTGCCTTGGTCATGGTGTCTTATCACAGCAGCAGAAAAGTGACTAAGACAGTCACTAAGAGAGTCTTTATGGTGAGTTTACTAAAACAAAAAGGAAAGTGGCTTCCACTCTGAATTTCAGTGCTGAAGATAGCATTACAGAATCCTAGAAGAATAGATCTCAAATGGACATAAAATACCAGCAACCCAAACTTTCTCCCTAGAATCTTGCTTATTTTTCCAAGTGGCTAAAAGAAACAAATTAATGATTTTCTTATGGATCAAATCATTCCTCTTCCCAGTGGACAATCATTGAATTAGCCTATATTCCAAAATTAGCTTTTAAAATAGAAAACATATCTTTTACCACATCCTTGGAGACTTGTCTTTAAGTTTGTACATAGCAATAAACCGAATCAATTAAAAAAAATAAGACTATCGATATGAACTTTCTCTTTAACAGGCAAAATACAAAATACCCAAACCTCTTTCTACATTTAATTTCAGTGAGTAATGTTTCCAGATCAACCACTCATATCACAAGGTCATCCTCAGAAGTCTGGAATCCTAACAAATTATCTAACGAGCCTTATAAAATAGATTGAATAAAATTTTCTCTGGCTATCAAGATCAGTTAAAGATATTTGTTATCTTGGGAAATAATCATAGACACAAAGAATACCAACCATACTTCTTTCTTCTTTATTTCTGTGAATCAGGGATTCGTTAATAGGGAAAGGGGGATACTCATACAATGTTTTGGGCCTTATGACTTCTTAGCCTCTTTCAAGGCTCATAAATATCCATATGCCAGGTACCTAATTAGTGGTGTAATCTAAGTTAATGGACAGGCTATTAACTTATGACAAAATTGCTGCAAGGTAATTGGCAGAATTAAATTGTCACTTAATACAACAGGCAGGGACTGCTCTAATTGCCTTATCCAAGGGAATAAAGCCTAGGCTCCCACCCTGAGTTGGAAGAGACCTTCAAGGTCATAAGGTTCAAACTCATCCTACACATGTCTCCTTCATTCTGTTTCTAGAACCTCCAAGTTTGGGAAATGCCCTTCCTCTAAGAACTCTCATTGCATTTCCAAGGAGTGCGAATCACCCAAAGGCTTCTAATCCTAGCTGGGCAGATCACCTGGAAATAAACCCCTGGAAACAGAGTGCCCTCGCCTCAAATCAAATGTTTCCACATCTTGTGAAGCATTTGGAATAAGCAAAATACAGTCAAGTCTCCCTCTGAGAGACAGCTAACATGTCGTTGGGATGGGTTATGTTTTGTGGATCAAGACTCTAATTTGAAGAATGATTGGGTGGATCTTCTAAGAGGAACTCATACCCAAGGTGCCTCTGGCATTTCCACGTAAGGTAAGAGAGTGGGCATAAAGAACAGGCTGTGGTTCATTCTATTTTGGTGACGCTCTAAGAAGTCCTGGCAGGCAGGACCTGTGCTTGATCTACTTTAAACGGGTTTAGGAGCTGTCCTGGTTAGCATTCATTGTCAACTTGGCATAGCCTAGAATCATCTGAGAGGAGAACCCTCAATTGAGAAGCTGCCTAGGTCATATCAGCCTGTGGGAATATCTGTCGGGGAGTCTCTTGATTATTAATTGGTGCAGGAGGTCCCAGCCCACTATGGGCGGTACCATCCCTAGGCAAGTGGTCCTGAACTATATAGCAAAGATAGCTGAGCATGAGCCTACAAACAAACCAGCAAGCAGCATCTCTCCAGTTTCTGTTTCACGTTCCGTCATGACCTCCTTCAGTGATGCACTGGTACCTGGAAGTGTAAGCCAAGTGAATCCTTCCTGCCCCTCAGCTGTTTCATGACAGAAACAGACAAGAATCCCAATGGAAGTTCCCGGCCTTCTTCCCCCACCCCACTTCTTGACTTTGGAGCACAGGTGCATGGAAGTGAATTAACATTCCTGCTCCATTGCCGTCTCATTGCTAGTCAAGAGTGGCTCTCTTTAGAATTTTTTAAATGCATGTATTTACCTACTGTAATAACTAACCTTGGGTGTCAACTTGAAACACCCGGGGAAAGAGGCCTCAGTTGAAGAACGACTTTATCAGGTAGGCCTGTGGCATGCTTGTTTGGAATTTTCTTGATAACTAAAAAGGATTACATACTTTAATTGATATTCTAAGATTCACTATTTTATACTGAATAGTAAATTTCTCCGCTTCATTCATGTTGCTGCACGTGGCTCATCTATTTAATTGGTGTGTATTCATCCACTGTGTAGCTACACTTCATTTATTCTCCAGTCAACGATCATTTGAGTTACCCCCAAAGTCTTGCTATTATAAAGTATTCCTATGTCTCTTGTTTGTCTGAGGCAGTCCCATGTAGTCCAGGCTGGTCTCAAACTTGCCACATGGCCAAGTCTGGCCTTGAGCTCCTCACCTGCCACCTCCCAGCCGCCTGCCTCTCCACATGCAGCCTCTTCCTGCCTGCTCTCTCATACATGTAAAGAGTGTACCTGTGAGCAGAGCGGCTGGATTACAGAGTATGTGAATATTTAATTTCCCAAGGTCATGCCAACTGCTCTCCAAAGTGCTCACATGCTTACCAGTGTGCGTGAGGAATTCTGTCAGCCCTCACGCCCTCTCATACTTACGTCAGAAGCCTCGATTCTACACATCTGAGGTGGGCTGACTTTAAAGATTTATTTAGTTAGTTAGTTTATAGTGTTCTGTCTGCATGTATGCCTGCAGGCCAGAAGAGGGCAGCAGATTTCATTACAGATGGTTGTGAGCTACCATGTGGTTGCTGGGAATTGAACTCAGGACCTCTGGAAGAGCAATCAGTGCTCTTAACCTCTGAGCCATCTCTCCAGCCCCGATTTTTAATTTTTAAAAAGTAATACCCATGAAATGTTTTGACAATTGGTTCTTTACTATTTTCCACATAAATATATTTGTTTGATTTTTGTCTTTCAATACTGAACTATCACTTTCATGCCCTTCCCTCTTCCCCTACCCATGCATTAGAAAGGGTTCCCTCTGTCTGCAAGTGTTCCAGAACGCATCATTTCATGGCTACCTTGTACATGAGTCTGTGGATACTCCAGCTTATTTTACCCATTCCCTGCTGTTAGATTTGGGGGAACTTTCCAATTCTACTGTTTCAAATAATTCTGTCCTAAGCATCCTTCACACTAATTTCACATATATTCTTACTTATTTCCTTGGAATTCATCCCTATGAGCTATGATACATAGTAACAGTTTTTTAAGATCTCAGATAAATACTTCTAAGGAGTTGGTTAATGTCCTCTGCTTTGTTGCCAGCAGTGTTTGAAAAATGCTAATGTTCTCATCCCCTCCACATTATTAGGTGTTACTGTAAAAAGGAAAAAATTTTTAATCTAGTTGGAGTTCAGGAGCTGTTTCTCTTTGTGGCATTTATACTCTAGTTCACAGTTTCTTTCACTTGCTACAAAAGTCGACTTACGACATTGACTGGTATTTCACATTTCCAGGTTTCTGTCTTACTTTTGGGGGCGGGTAGGGTTTTTTAAGTGGTTTTTAATAGTGAAGGAATGGAATGATCGCATAACAGTTAAACACACCTGCGGCTCTTGTGGGAGATCCAGGGTCCGATCAGAGCACCCACACCATGCTTCCCTCCAGCTCCAGAGGACACAGCTCCCTCTTCTGGCCTGTGTCAGCACCTGCAGGCATTTGCATGTACACACACACACACACACACACACACACACGTAAATATAAATAAATAAATATGAGTGTGTGTGCACATGTGCACATGGGATATGCACATGCCGTGGTGCACATGTGTAACTTGTGGGAGTTGGTCCCCTCCTTCTACCACGTCAGTTCCAGGCATGGAGCTCAAGTCCTCAGGCTGGGCAGCAGCTTTACATACCGAGGCATCTTCTGGTCCCAGAATTCTCAGTGACTCTATTTGGTATAGTTGATGTGTTGTCCTTAATTTGAATATTTTTCTTTACCTATTAGGAATAACCCTTTTCTAAAGACTATGAAAATAAATAAGGTTGTAAATAAAATACCCATTTTATTTGCTTGTTTGTTTTACTTTTTGGCAGCACTTGGATCGAACCCATGGCCTTCTGCATGCTAACCTGGTATTCTGCCTCTGAGCTACATCCCCACTTCTAGTTTACCATGGCTTTGAAGAGGTGATTGACTCTTCATTCAAATGGCTCTCTAACTGATGGAATTGGAGATGGAGAGTGTAGAGGTTTGGGTAAAAAAAATGGACCCAAGAGGGAGGGCACTATTAGGAGGCATGGCCTTGTTGAAGGAAGTGTGCCACTGTGGGGGCGGGCTTTGAGATATCTTTTGCTCAAGCTTTCCTCAGGGTGACAGTCAGTTGACTTCCTGTTGCCTGCAAGATAGAGCATCCTCGCTGGGTGGTGGTGGCGCATGCCTTTAATCCCAGCACTCGGGAGGCAGAGGCAGGTGGATCTCTGTGAGTTCGAGACCAGCCTGGTCTACAAGAGCTAGTTCCAGGACAGGCTCCAAAGCCACAGAGAAACCCTGTCTCGAAAAACCAAAAAAAAAAAAAAAGAAAAGAAAAAAAGATATAGCACTCTCAGCTCCACCACCACATCTGCCTGCACACCGCCATACTCTCCATCATGATGATAATGGACTGAACCTCTGAAATTATAAGCAAGCCACCCCAATTAAATGTTTTCTTTGTAAAAGTCGCTGCGGTCATGGTGTCTTTTCACAGCTATAGAAAACCCTAAGACAGAGAGGTAAAGCCATCTGAAATTTCTTATAAACAGAGAGGAGTGGAAGGCTTTCTAGAACCCCATGAGGCCCCTACTCACATAGAGGGCATTCTTTCCCACAAGCAGAGTGACTGGTAAATCATGCAGACTTGTGATCAGGGATACTGGGAAATGAGTGTAGCCTGACTCCAGCCTGGACTTGACAGGCCCGTAATGACTCTAGCCATAGTTGTGAATGTGACAAAGGCCCTGGGGCTTTCCTGTCTCCTAGAACATCAGCTTCATGTCAATTAGTATGTTTAGTGTGTCACCAGGGACAAGAGGAAGAAACAGTACTTCCTCCTGAGATAAACACTTCCATTTAGAGCTCATTAATAAAATGCAGCCCAGAACATTGTAATCATAATTTA